>CM076573.1:308028537-308261839 GCA_034641835.2 Pinus albicaulis | reverse complement strand
GTATTGATCCAGATTTATGCAGGAACACAACAGAATAAACATATAAACATAAATACATAGATGTAGCGGAAATAACACTTCATTTCATTAATATCAAAGAACTGAAATTTGCTTACAGACAGAATGGAAATAAAACTAGCTAGGGCGCTGGTAGCTATCTCTGAGAAGAGATGTGGTGGCTACAAGCCTCTGAACTGAGTTACAATGAGGCTCGAGGGCCTATTTATCATTTAGAAACAATGGTAAATCCTAAACAGCCAAAACCCTAACCCTAGGAGATGAAGCGCCAAAACTATGGGCCCCGTTTGGGTAAATTGGTGTTTCAACTTCCCAGGGGCGTAACTTTGGCATACGATCTCCGTTTGACGCGTACCATACCTCGTTAGAAAGATATATCCGAGGACTACAAATTTGGAATCAGAAAAATCAATCCATGGACCCAGGTTGCTCTCCGTTTTCCCAAAAAACGTCGTTTAGGGCATCAAAACGGCTCCGGAAGTTTAGGACCCGAAAAGCTGCTAAAAATAGTAAACTGTGCTGAAACTGAAAAACTAAAATAGACAATGGTGGAGCCCCAAGTGGAATAGGCGGGTGACCACCAATATCCACCTGGATCATTCCTCCCCCCTTAGGAAGCAATGGTCCCCATTGCGTTAAGTTCCTCCATGAGATGAGGAAATTTCTGCTGAACTTGGTCCCTAGTGAACCACTTTCCTTGGTGCAGGAGTTGGCCAGCTTTGACAACTCGATATAGTTGGATCTTCTGCTGGCGAGTGTTCTTGATTTGCATGTCCATGATGCAATCTGTGGTGGCCTGTTCCATGCAGTCTGGATTTAACTCAGTTGGTGTGAGTTGTTCTGCAATGTCCGAGGAACGAAAGGATTTTAGTTTCCATTCGCTGCATTAGAGATATCATTGGTTGTTTTCTGATCATTAACACTGTTACCGATAAAATAGGTAACCTGACCTCAAAACGGGAACTCTAGCCCAAAAAGTCTCAAAAAACATGAAAAAACACCCCAAAAACAAAAAGTGTGTCTTCCAGAACGCACTTGGTTTTTTTTGAAGGTCAAATTTCAACATTTTATAAAATTATGCTAAAAAAAAAATTGTTTGTTGAAAAAAGGATTGAAAAAACACCCTCAAAACAAAATTAGTTGATGCTGGAATAATATAAAAATAAAAATTGTGTCATAATTTTGACACTTGTAACAATGGAATTAAAGACAACATATTAGGACATTTTTTAAAATCGTAAATTTCTAACATTTTTGATAGATGATGTTAAAGATAAACAAATACATGTCTGAAGGGCTTATCATTTCGAACAATTTTTATCCATGTTGTTAAACATAAAATATCTTGACTTTAAACAACCCCAAAATTGTAATTATTGTCAACCATAACCTTAAAGATAAAATTTGGTAGCGCATAAAAACCTTAATGACAAGTTGTAAATCTAAAGTTTTTCAATCTTAAGTGTTCAACATACTTGAACAATGAAATTATGGAGAAATTAGAAGACTTAACAATTTAAAAAATGAACAAGTAAATGAAAAAATTATTATTGAATAGAAACAAGTAAGAGTAATTTTAATTTTAAAGGATAAAAACTTATGTTTTTTCAAATCTTAGCATAAGACAAATTTAAATATAATTTCAACCAAAACCTAAAAATCAAGCATCAAAACAAAGTGTTCTGTTTCAATGACGCATATAATTATTAAAACTTTTAAAAGTATCTTATACCAAATGGTAACAATACATAATATCATGGTAATATCACTGCATAATCTAAAAATTCAACATTAGTTTCTATTTTTGATCCAGGTGGATATTGGTGGCCACCCGCCTATTCCACTTGGGCCCCCACCATTGTCTCTTTCAGTTTTTCAGTTTCGGCATAACTTACTATTTTTAGCAGTTTTTCGGGTCCTGAACTTCCGGAGCCGTTTTGAGGCCCTAAACGACGTTTTTGGGTATCGTTTTTACCGTGAATTGATTATCCAATTCATTCCGATGATTGTAGTCCTCTTGACAGAGCTTTCTAATGATGTATCATGCATCAAACTGAGATAGTATGCCAAAGTTACGTCTCGGGAAGTTGAAACACCAATTTACCCAAACGGGGCCCATATTTTTGGCGGCGTTCATCTCCTAGGGTTAGGTTTTTGGGATGTTTAGGGTTCTCCATTGTTTCTCAATAATAAATAGGCCCTCGAGCCTCATTGTAACTCGCCAGTAGGCCCGTAGCCGCTATCTTTCTCGAGATAAATACCAGTGCCCTAGCTAGTTTTATTTCCATTCTGTCTGTAAGCAAAATTTCAATTCTTTGATATTAATGAAATGAAGTGTTAATTCCGCTGCATCTCTGTATTTATGGTTATATGTTTATTCTGTTGCGTTCCTACATAAATCCGGATCAGTGGTATCAGAGGGGTCTTTTTTTTCTCGATCCTTCTTTGCATGTCCCCAACGAGGTCGGGGTATAAGGAGCTAGGGCTTGATCTGGTGGAACCCTTGCAAGATCAGCCTCGCAAACCTCGACGGACGCCCATGGGGGACGAAAAGAAAGATGAGGGAGCAGGAGATCCTATCAGTCATTGCTCGAGGAGGCCCTCGAAAACAAAGGAATGTGACGATGGATAACTTTGCTCGTATCCTTCAACTATCGCCACCGCCGGCACATCCGCATCCAAGAGCCACTCCGGGAGTGCGACTCCTTTTAAGGTACAAGTAAATTTTGACATTCCCATATTTGAGGGTCAAATAGATGCAACATGCCATAGATAGATGGTTGAATCTATTAGAAGGATATTTCTCTCGTTTGCCAGACTTTTTCGGGACCGGGAGAAGATTATTTTTGCACTCCTCAAAGCTACCCTCCATGTTAAGGACTGGTGGGAAACCTACTGTGAGAACAACGACCAGACAGAACCCTCTCTGTTCTCGGCCGTACCAACTTGGAATTCTTTCCGAGATGCCGTCAAAGAACAAAAGACGATCCCATGGGAGCTATGAGGACAAGCACATACAATGGACCACGCTGCGACAACAAAGGGATCAAGATGTGCACGAGCTGAAGAATCTGTTCCATACCCTGCGCACAAAGTCGGGTATCAAATATTTAGAGAAACATTTGGTGCTAAAGTATCGCAGCTTTCTGCACAGATACATTCAGGAGGAAGTGGAGTTCCTCGACATCTCCTCGCTTGGTACAACATATCGGTATGCTGCCAAGATTGAGCAGAAATTCAAACAAAAGAAGCGAGGCTTTGGATATGCGAATCAAAAGCAAGGGAAAGGTGCTGCCAAACCACAGAACAAAGGATAGAGCCAAGGCATGGCGGCTCAAGACAACTTGTCGAAGTCGCAAGCAAAGAACAACACTACAAAGCCAAAGAAGGACATGGGAAAGTGGTGTGAGTTCCATAAGAGCTCCACTCACAACATGAGTGAGTGTCGGGCCACGCAGTCGCTAGTGGTCGAGATGAGGGCTTTTGAGTCAGATGCATGCTCCGACTCTGAATCAGAACCTGACAAGGGGAATGAAAAAGGGAAATCGCATTATTGATGCGAGGCCCAACGCCACTGTTGCCACTACAAAGGTCCGGAAGGAGGAACCCAAGATCCACAGGAGGAGGAACGTTCTTCCACCCCGCATGGGTAAAGGGCTCCCCCCTGCAATTCATTTTGTCGACAATGGGAGCCAAAAGAACTTATTTTCACAGACGTCGGTTGAAGCGATTGGGCTCGCCGACCACACTCACCCACATCCATACACCATCGGTGGTTTACCTCATGACGAGATCTCCGCGCCGCCCATACACCTTCCTATAGCATCAAGCCCTTCACGAATGAGATATTATGTGATGTTGCTCCTATTGATGTTTCTGATGTATTATTAGGACAACCATACTTGTGGAAGTGTCATGTCGTGTATGAGTCTCGACCCCTGCGTCGTTATTATTACTTTGGGAAATAAGTTGTACAGATACCGCAGGTACCACCTTCCTACGACGGCTATCTTTTTGGTTACCGCAAAACACGCCCAAAAGGGACAAACCTCGGTAGAAATTGCCAGATGATCCGCTCTCAGTAAGGAAGAATACCGTGGCCACGACCTCCAGACAGGGCTCCTCTGCACGACAACAACAAATGGATAAGGTTGTGGAGGAGTATGGGGACATCTTCACCTCACCCACAGGGGTTCCTCTGCACTGTCAGGTCAAGCACCCGATTGATTTGACCCCAGGTGCGCCGTCACACCATCGGACCGACAAGTGCGTCGTCTGTTTGTGAAAATGATGAAATCAAGAGGCGTATCGAAGATATGTTGCAGTTGCCATCGTACTGTCTACCGTCCGTGGGAGTCTCGATCGTGTTGGGTGGGTTGCATATGATGGGACGTGGAGACTCGTATTGACTACCCAAGGCCGAACAAGATCACCGTTCGGGAATAGGTACCCAATCCCACCGATTGATGATCTTCTCGACCAACTCAAGGTGAAAATATTTTCAAAGAAGATCGACTTGAAGTCGGGTATCACCAGGAGTTCGGGTATCACCAGTACCAATTGAACCCCTTCCGATGTGGAAGACTGCCTTCAAAGCCAAGGAAGGCCTTTTTGAATGGCCGGTCATGCCTTTCGGGTTGACGAATGCTCCCGCAACCTTCATGAGGATGATGGACGACATCTTGCGGCCATTCACCAACTCATTTGTAGTGGTGTACTTGGATGACATTCCGATCTTCAGCCAGACTTGGGAAGAGCACCTTCACCACATCCGACAAGTCCTCCAAACACCATGGCCACGTAAGCCGTGTGCCAACTGAGAGAAGTGGCACGTTTGGCATGACCCAAGTTCAATATCTCGGGATACATTATTGATGAAAGGGGGTGCATGTGGATCCAGCCAAGATCCAAGTCATTCGAGATTAGCCAGCCCCAACTACTATAACAGAGCTTCTCAGCTTTCTGGGTCTTGCTAATTTCTACCGGAGGTTCGTATTGGGATTCTCTCATATCACTTGGCCCTTGAGTCAAGTCACCAAGGGAGGAGTGAGAGAAAAACTCTTTTGGTCAGAACCTCAATAGAAGGCATTCACAAAATTGAAAAATCGCCTTTGTTCTGCCCTAGTGCTCACTTTACCAGAATTGCAACAGCCATTTAAGATCGAGACAGATGCCTCTGACTATGCTATTGGGGCAGCTTCATCACTTGTGTGGACATCCAAAGGCATATCACAAGGAGACATCGTCTGAGATGCTCGTTATCCCACCTATGACAAAGAAATGTATTCCATTGTGCAAGCCTGTCGACAATGGAAGCATTACATTTTGGGGAAGGAAATAATCATCCACACAAACCACTAGCCCCTGTAGTTCATACAAACACAAGGGAAGCTGCAGAATGATCGCCATCAGAAGTGGTCCACATATCTGCAACAGTTTCATTTGAACATTAAGTACAAGAATGGTAGCACCAATCATGTTGCAAACTGCCTCAGTCGACCACCGATCGTGGCGCTCACCACCGTGCTCAACTCTTGTGGGCATGAGACTTCTGATTGGCCGCTTCTCTATGAGAGTGACCCGGAATTCGGCCACACTTACAAGGCACTCTTGGGGGGCACACTTGTCTAAATTTTCACCTCCAAGATGCGCACTTGTATGTCACCCGGGACACCTTTGTGTTCCTTCAAGCGAGCGTGCCAAGATGATATGGGAAGCACACTAAGGCCGAGTCGTTACTTTTGTCGAGGAAAACAAGTAGCAATACTACGTAAGTATTTCTCATCGCTCTAACCTTCGAAAGGATGTCAAGAAGCACATCAGATCCTGCACTACTTGTGCCATTGCCAAACCGACCATCGAGAAGCAAGGCCTATATACTCCACTACCTACCCCTAGTCGACCTTGGGAATCCATCTCCATGGATTACATGTCGAGCCTGCCTTCTACTAAGAATGGAAATGACCGTGTTTTCGTGGTTTATGACGCATTCTCGAAGATGGCCATTATGGCGGCCCGTAAGAAGAATATCACGTTAGAACATAAGCTACTGTTAAACTCTTCTTTTGAACGAGCATGGGCACATTTTAGATCCTACGCCTATCATATCGTATCGAGATAGCAGGTTCTCAAAGACATTTTGGTCCACCTTCCGGTCAATGTTGGACACAAAGCTCACTAAGTCCACAAATGCTTCATCTCAAAACAGATGGCCGTACGCAGGTCGGTTACCAGAATGATCACAGACACATTCCGCGCATGTACAATTCAAAGCATCCCCGCATGGGACCAGAACCTCCCCTATGTACAACATAGTTATAACTTCTAAGCCCACAGCTCAATTCCAACATAGCTCAGGGAAGAAAGAGACTGGGTTGGGATTCTGTACCCTTTATGTCCTATCACGTACTTCATGCCATTTACAAATGTCAAGGATTCAGCCGCACATCCAACCGTCGACAAAGAAAGTAGCTTCATCGAGCACATTCAACACATCCGCCAACAAGTTCATGATATATTGGATAGAGCCAATGCGAATTACAAGCAGCGCCATGATCAACACCGAGTTCCACACAACTTCCATGTGGGCGACAAAGTATGGCTACATTTGCAAAAGGAGCGCCTCACTGGACCCCACCGCAAGCTTCTCCCGCTCCGATACGGGCCGTACACCATCACCAAGGCTGTAGGGAACAATGCTTTTGAGCTTAGTATTCCTCCATTCCTTGGTCTGCACCCAGTCTTCAATGTGGATCGCTCGTCCTTACTTCCCACCTCATCGGACACTTCGGACATTGGCATCAACCTCACACCAACAAGAAAGTTAAACCCACCGCATGGAACAAAGCACCATAGACGAACATGGATATGCAAATTAAGAACACTTTCCAACAAGAGATCCAACCGTATTCGGTCACAAAGCCGGCCAACTCCCCGCACCAAGGAAAGTGGTTCACCAGACCAAGTTCAACAAATTTCCTCATCTCATGGAGGAACACAACGCAATGGGGACCATTGCTTCAAGGGGGGAGGAATGATCCAGGATATTGGACCCCGCCATTCCACTTGGGCCCCCACCATCGTCTCTTTCAGCTTTTTCGTTTTGTGATAACTTACTATTTTTGTCAGTTTTTCGGTCTCCGGAACTTCCGCAGCCGTTTGAGGCCCCAACGACATTTTGGGTATCAGTTACCGTCGAATTGGGATCATCCAATTCATCTCGACAATTGTATTCCCTTTGGAGCAGAGCTTTCTTAATGATGTATCATATGCGTCAAACGGAGATAGTATGCCAAAGCTACGTCCCTGGGAAGTTGGAACACCAATTTACCCAAACGGGGCCCATAGTTTTGGCGCTTCATCTCCTAGGGTTAGGTTTTTGGATGTTTAGGGTTCTCCATTGTTTCTAAATAATAAATAGGCCCTCGAGCCTCATTGTAACTCAGTTCAGAGGCCTGTAGCCGCCACATCTCTTCTCAGAGATAGTTACCAGTGCCCTAGCTAGTTTTATTTCCATTCTGTCTGTAAGCAAATTTCAATTCTTTGATATTAATGAAATGAATTGTTAATTCTGCTGCATCTCTGTATTTATGGTTATATGTTTATTCTGTTGCGTTCCTACATAAATCCGGATCAATTTTCTATTTTACTTAGAATTAAAATATCAACATTGGTACATTGAATATAACATAAATTATTTTTGTAATTCATTGTTACATTGTCGATATTCTAAAGATATGAATTCTTCATAATTAAAACATATAATCCAACAAACATAGAAATGTCTCATAACTTCATGAAAAATGAGATGGAAGTCAAAATTTTTATTTCAAGTTACCATGCAAACATCAATTACATAAAAGTGTCTTAGATAGTTATTCAAAATTAGCCATAGGTTCTGGCACACCATCATAATCTACATCTTCAGATGAATGGCTCAATGCAGATGAAGATGATCCATATTCTTCTCTTTCATCAACTAGTGCTCCATCTGAGTCAACATGCATGCCCACCATTTCAGAGTTCAAAAGTCTTGTAGATCTACGTCTACATTCTGCAGAGTCCCATTTCAACAGTGATTGCTCTGGTAGCAATTTCTTCAAAATATTTATGGTCCGCAACCGAAGAGTTCCTCTCTTTGTCAAATTGAAGTCATACACAAGTATGTCAACATCCTCCAATTTTAAGACATCTTTGTGGCGACATTTTATATTTGTGCCCTTTCTTTTTCTCTTTCTGCCAATTCTTTTTTCCACTACCATCTCTGGCTTGTACACACCATTGAAAGGGTGGGTACTTGTGGCATACCAATGTACATCAACAACTGTAATCTCTTCATTTTCATTAATGACCTTTATAACCTTGGCAATCCAGAATGGATAGCCAAGTGGATCTTCATCTGCTAACATTGCTATCATGCAACCCTCCTTAAAATCCTGCACAGAACCCCTGTAAAGGTCTTCGATGGCTTCACGTTGTGCACGTGATCTTCTAGAACCAATATAGATTTCTCTTTCCTCTATCTACGGGGAATTAATAATAGCTTGAGGCTGTTGTTGTTCAACATTGTGTGTTTCCCGATGTTCATTTTCATTTGGCATATTTTGTGGCAAAAAAAAAGGAGTCTTCAAAAGCCTATTCCCATCTACTGATCTTGAAATCATATCACTTTGATTACTGAAAAAAGACTCCCACCAAAATGAATCAGCAACATCAAAGTATTCATATTTATCTCTAATACATCTTTTAATTTCCTCTAGACATTCAGAATAATTTATGTCTCTCTTCTGCCTTCGTGCATTATGGAGTTCAGAAACTGACTATAATAACAATATCTTTGATGAAAACATTGGACGCTCTGGAATGAACTTCAAAAATGCTAAACCTGATGATGGTCCCCATTCTTCAATAGTTGAATACTTCTTGCCCCATATAAGTGTTATCCCATCAATTTTTTTTGATACGAAATTGATGCTGGAAGCTAATGTCGTTAAGTTGTTCAATGCATTTCTCCTCACCATGCGATCCAAAAATAAACCTTCGCATGTCAATAGTTTCTTCCAACACATGAAAAACAGGCTCTGGAATGTATGATTTCTTAATACATTCAATTAATGATGGTAGGCTCCCAACACCTTTCCTCCTCAATGTTACTGAAAAACGACTGAACATTTGATCAATATGATCATGAGTATGCCCAACAAGAAGGAAACCAACCTTTATCTTTTTAAAAATCTCCAATTCAACAAACATGTTTAGATACCCAAAAAGAACTTGATTTTTGTTCTCACGACTTGTGTTGTCTAATTGTAAATACAAAACTTCAGGAAGAATCCCAGACCAATGAGTAACCACATCATGGATTATAGTTATGGTCAGATTTGCATCATTATGAATATTTGGAGTTGTGAAGAAAACTCTTGGAAACATCTTCTCATTAAATACCATACAACCAACCAAGTGAAACTGAATGAAATTTTCCTCCTGTAATTTTTTTGGCGTGCGGACAAAATGTGGAAGAAGTGTTTTCTTTTGGTCCATACCATCAATTATCAATCCTAGATATTTATTTGGATGGTCATAACACTTCTTTCGATGTTTATACAACTTTTGTCTTTCACTTGTTTGCTGATTGCGATGGTCTTGAAGTTCTTTGACAACGAAATCTGTACATAAAATAAAAGAAACATATGAATAAATATATTTTCATAGTTGATTAGTATCAAATTTTAAAAAACAATGTTTTGAACACATACCTCTTTCTGTCCCTTGACATTTATCTCTTTTTGCTTTAAGAGAAGCACATGTGCTGCAAATCCCCATCCTTGTCTTCTTAGGAATACGAACATTGTTGAATTCAATTTTCCATATCCTTGTAAAATAAGAATATGTAATAAAATTACCAATTCCTTCAACAACTTCTGCGTAATCTTTGTATAACATGAATATTTCTCGTCTCGAGAAAGTATTTGGAATATGTATTGTGTCTTTATTTGGCATACACTCTCCATGATTTGAAAAGAAGTCTTTCATCCATGTCTTAGCAGTATTTGCAAACGGCCCCACCTCCCATTTATAACGTGCTTCTGAATAATATGTGGGATCCCTTTCCAATCTATCCTAGATTCTTGACAAACGACAATTACCAATTGAATACAACATTTTGAACGCCTTTCTGCAAAGCAATACATTCCCAATATGATAATCATAACTTGCTAGTGTAGATTGCATGCAACCCACTAAATATGAATTTTGCATGCTTTTATTCATTGACATATATGTTTTCCTTTTCTCCAAAGCAAAGTTGAAATCCATATTTTTCAAGCAATCCCTTCTACAACATTCACTTGAAATCAAATGAACGACATAACTTCTTGTTGTGAGATATTTTGTCCTCGCCCTTGTATAACTGGAATGCTTTGGATTGATATGAAAAGGTCTACTCCTACTCCTAGTTGCAATATTTGCTTGCAACGACTTCATCATTCCATCATCCTTTGTAAAAGTAGTTTCATCACTATTAGGAGGAATATTATCCCCACTATCATCATCCTCAACATAGTTAAGAAATTCATCAACATCATTGCGTGGAAAATTTTCTTTATCATCATCAGTTGAAGAAAACATTTCACAAGAATCATCGGCACTTTTGTAACCCTGACTCAAAAGAAATTCTTCACCATCTTGACCCATGCTTTCAAATTCTTCCCTGGGAGGATTCAATTCTTTATCACCATGAGTGTTTTTGAAATGGTCACTTGGAGAAAATGCAATATTCAGATCTGTGCCTCTAAAATTATCATTTGCAAGAAACTCTTCATCCTCCCCTTCCTCAGTGGTGCTCTTATAATCCTTGGGATTAGGCATAAGTGGAAGCTTTGAATTTGTATTCACTATAATTTCTTCATCCTGCCCCTCCCCTTCCTCACTGAAGCTCTCATAATCCTTAGGATTAGGAATAAGTGAATGCCTTGAATCTATATTTATTGGAAATTCTTCATCCCCCCCTTCATCAGTGGTTAAGTTATAATCGTTATGATTAGGATGAAGTGAAAATTTTAGTTTTGGAAATTCATCCCCATCTTCATCAGTGGTGCTGGCATAATCCTTAGGATTAGGACGAAGTGGATATTTTGACGCTGCAAATTCTTCATTCCCCTCTTCCTCAGTGGTGTTGACATAATCCTTAGGATTATGATGAAGTGCATATTTTGACTTTGCAAATTCTTCATTCCCCTCTTCATCTGTGGTGCTGACATAATCCTTAGGATTAAGACGAAGTGGAAATTTTGACTCTGGAATTTTTTTGTCCCCCTCTTCATCAGTGGTGCTTGCATAATCCTTAGAATTAGGATGGAGTGGAAATTTTGACGCTGTAAATTTTTCATTTCCCTCTTCATCAGTGGTGCTGGCATAATCCTTAGGATTGGGACGAAGTGGATGTTTTGACTCTGAAACATTATCATTCCCCTCTTCATCAGTGGTGCTCGCATAATCCTTACGATTAAGACGAATTTGATATTTTGAGTCTGGAAATTTTACATCCCCCTTTTCATCAATGGTGCTGGCATACTCCTCAGGATTAGGATAGAGTGGATATTTTGACTCTATAGATTCTTCATTCCCCGCTTCATTTGTTGTTCTCGCATAATCCTTAGGATTAAGCTGAAGTGGATATTCTTCATCTCCCTCTTCATCAATGGTGTCCTCATAATCCTTAAGATTAGGACGAAGTGAAACTTTTGACTCTGGAAATTCTTCATCATGCCCTTCATCACTGTTGCTTTCATAATCCTTAGGATTAAGAGTAAGTGGTATAACTAGCACTCGATTTACATAAATTTCATTTTGCTGCACCTCATCAATTTTGTTCTCATCATCTTTAGGATAACGACCAAGTCGATTTTTTGACTCTCTATTCATGGTGAACGAACTCCCGTTATATTCATCACTCTAAATAGAGTTGTTGCGTGACGAAGATGTTGATGTTCTAGAAAGAAAAACTTCGCTATCAGAAGAAACCATGGCTTTCAACAAGAATAGGTTGAATGATACAAATTCCTCTCCCACTTACAATATATAGCTGAAAGACTGAAAATTTCCATCCAAATTTTCCCTCCAAAAAAATTCGCGAAAAATTTCCCTCCAAAATTTCCCTCCAAAAAATTTCGCGAAAAACTTTCCCTCCAAAATTTTCATTTCATATATTTGGTACAAATATTAATCAAAAAATGTATTTAACATTTTTTTTAATAAACTGTTTATGTTGAAATATTTTACCGATATTTATATTCAAAATATCCACAAAATATTTATATCATGGATGCCTTCCAAACTAAAATAATGTTTTTATTTGAATGATTTAACATTGACTAGAAGTAAGTATTAACTATAATATTACTATAATACCTACATGCAAATATTAACTATTTTAACTATAATGACTACATGTAAATATTTTAAATTTTAAATTTTAAACTTAGGTTATATTCATCGAAAATATATTTGAAAATTTATTAATAAACTGTTGGTCTTCAAATATTTCACCATATTTTCTATTCAAAATATCCACAAAATATTCCTTTCATGCATGTCTTCGAAACTAAAATAATTTTCTTATTTGAATGGTTTAAGATTGACTACATGTAAATATTTACAAAAATAACAACATGTAAATATTAACTATTTAAACTATAATTAACTACATGTACATATTTTAGATTTTAAAATTTAATTCCATGATTTTAAACATTGATTACATGTAAATATTAACTATGATAACTAAATGCAAATATTAACTATTTTATCTATAATATTAAATATAATTAACTACATGTAAATATTTCATATTTTAATTTTTAATCTGAGATTATATTTGAATTATTCAACATTCAGTACATGTAAATATTAATAAAATATTAATTATGATAACTACATGCAAATAATAAGTATTTTAACTATAGTATGAACTATAATAAACTAAATATAAATATTTTAAATTTGAAATTTTAATCCCACATTCGTTAAACAGTAAACCAATCAGACAATATTCGCTATTTAAAAGGAATGATTGTTTCTATTCATCACATCACATCAAGTTTTCTGGTATTTGTTAGAGAAAATTTCTGGAGGTGTTGCGTTGGCATTGGTAACTTCGTGGAGGCATTGCATTGGCATTGGAGGCGTTGTGTTGCTATTGGTAATTTTGTGGAGGTGTTGCATTGACATTGGTAACTTCGTGAAGGCATTGCATTGGCATTGGAGGCATTGTGTTGCTATTCGTAATTTTGTGGAGGCGTTGTGTTGGCATTGGTGACAGCAGCTTTTTGCATTTCAAAGGTTAGTTTTCCTTCTATTCTGTCAATTTAAAGACGATTTTGGGGAAAATCTGTTTTTCTATAGTTTTTTTGTGTCCAAAAACTACTTTTTTAAGGTTTTTAGGTTCAAAAACCTTGATTTTTTAATATTTTTTTAGTGAAGAAAATGCAAAAAAAACTAAATTTTTTAGGGTTTTAAGAACAAAAATTTAGATTTTTTTTTCTTTTTTAAGACTTATAGGTTCATTTAGACAGAAAAATCCATAAAATGACCATACACATAAAATAAAAAAAAAAGTAATATTATAACATTTTTTATTTGTTTTTTTTTTTATCATAAATATATCAGTGATTTTATTATTTAAATTTTTTTTTTCTTTTATTTGAGAATATTTTTATTTTATATTCTATTTTATTTTATTTTTTTAATTTTAAATCTTCATTTTATTCTTTTTAATTTTAAATCCTTAATTTTTTTTTCTTTATATATATATATATATATATATATATATATATATATATATATATATATTATAATTGTATTGTGATATAGTTTTTTTTTTTTTTAATTTATTATATTGTTATATTAAAACAAATGTTTTTATTTTATTTTATTTATTATATTGTTTTTTTTTTAATTATATGATGTTTAGAAACCAAACATAATTGTGATTTAATAATTTTTTTTTAATTTGTTATATTTTGATATTTTTAACATTTTCTTTTAATTAATAGATAATGTTTTAATAATTATATTATAAAAAAAAAAAAATTAAAAATCGAAATTAAAAAAAAATTAAAAAACAAAATAAAAATTAAAAAAAATTAAAAAAAAAAAATTTTAAAGTAAATAAAAATTTAAAAAAATAAAAAAATAAAAAATAAAAAAAACAAACGTGCCAAGGCCCGTTCTATGGGCGCCGGGGGCCGGCCGAGTGGCACCACGGGGGCGGCCCAGCCCGCCTCACGGCCCCGCCTGGGCCGAGGGCCGATTCGCCCGCCCGATGGGCGCCAAAGGCCGGCCAGGCAGCGTCACAGGGGCGGCCCAGCCCGCCTCATGGTCCCGCCTGGGCCGAGGGCCGATTCGCCCGCCCGATGGGCATGGGGGGCCAGCCGAGCAGCGCCACGGGGGCGGCCCAACCAACCTCTCGGCCCAGGTGGGGCCGTGAGGCTGGCTGGGCCGCCCACGTGGCGCCGCCCGGCCGGCCCCCAGTGCCCAATGGGCGGGCCTTGCTATTCATTTTTATTTTTTCTTTAAATTTTTTTTTTTTAATTTTTTTTAACAAAACTTTTTTTAATTTTGGTTTTTTTATTTTTATTTTTTTATTTTGTTTTTTAAATTTTTATTTTTATTTTATTTTTTTTTAATAATTTATTTTAACAAAACATTTTTTAATTTTGATTTTTTTAAATTTTATTTTGTTCTTTAATTTTTTTTTTAAATAATTTGTTTTAATAAAACAATTAAAAGTTCATAGAAACATTGTTATATATAAAAATAAAAATAAAAATTGTTATATAATATAATAAAAACATTGTTAAATAATAATTGTTAAAAATTTCAAAATATAACCAATATATATATATATATATATATATATATATATATATATATATATAAAGTCATTAAACAACAATTACGATTTGTTTTTAAACATTATATAATTAAAAAAAAAAATACAATATAATAAATTAAAAGAAAAACATTTGTTTTAATATAACAATATAATAAATTAATTAAAAAAAACTATATAACAATACAATTAAAAAAATAAAAAAATATATAATATTATAACATTTGTTATAAATAGTTAGTAACTTTTTTGTTTTTTTTTTAAATATTAAACAAAAACTGAAGTTTGAAAATACTAGTTTATTTTTTTAAAATTATTTTATACAATTTAAACACATTTTTAAATTTTTTATAAAATGTATTCAAAACATATTATATAGATATATATATACATATGATTTATAATATTTTTTTTTTAAATGAAAATTTTTATAGTTAATTTTACTGCTTTAATTTCAAACTATTTAGTTTTAGAAATAAATTTTGTTTATTAAATTTATTTTATCCACAATATTTTTCCATTAACTAATATATATATATATATATCAGGAAAATGGCATCAAAAAATATTTCTGTGAATGTTTCTGCACCTAGTGCAGCAGCTCCCAAATCTACAGCTGTAGCTCGACGCACTATGGACACAACTCCCAAATCTAAAGTTGCAACTGGACGCACTATGGACACTGTTGGACGCAATAAGGATATTGTTGCACACACTAATAAAATTCAAGCAAGTGGGGCACCAGGTTCATTAAAGCTTATTTCTGATTGGAAGAACGCCGAGGAAATAGATAAAACCGATTTTTCATGGTATCTTGAAGACAGTGAAATGGAGGTTGATATACACATCTATCTGATTTGTGGTATGATTGACTTAAATGAGCCATATGATGTGATGGGCAGAGTACGAGACATATGTATGGTCCCTAATACAAACACTATTTATGTTCTTGCAAGGAAGGCTCAGAAACGTGAGAAGGTTAGATATCGTCTACCAATCGTCAAGTATGACATAGATGAAATATCTTCAAAATTTTTTGAAGAAATATCAAGCAACATTGCAAATAACATTGTAAGTATGCTTATATTTATTTCCTCTATGCATTATTGTAAGGATGATTCAATTTTTTATAAATTATTGATCATTGACATGTTTTATTTTGTTTCATAGGATTTTGTTCTGGGTCTTTCAAACATGTTTGATGGTATTTATATGTTGGTGCCAAATGTTATGGATGTGATCAAAACTTTCCACAAAGACAAAGCAGAGGAAAGGAGATTGAAGCAAAGAGCAATAGCTCGTGACACTGCAACAATACAAAGAGCGGATCAACCAAGAGTCACTAAGGTGGGTCAATCTAGTAAACTTAAACATGTTTCTTTTGAAGGTGTCGAACATGAAACATAAAATTATGATAGAATTAGTGAGGAGGAGATGAGAACTACCGTGCAAAAGGAGAAAACAGATCAGACACCAAAAAGAAAAATTGCCAAAGATGTCTCTCTTTTACCTCATGAAGGAGAACTTGTTTATAAAAAAATTGATATGTTATCCAATAAGACTAGGAAATCAAATGTTGGTGAACCTGTAAAGGTCGTGAGCAACAGTGAAGAACAAATTGAAAGCTCTCACGGAAGCAGAGAAATCATAACACCAGGTGCTGAGTTAGAGGATGGCATTATTAAAAAAAAACAAAATGCTATTCGACAAGAGTTGAGGAAGAATAAATTAATTCTTGGTGGCCAAACATTTGAGCTTAATGTTAACCAATTTTATGGCCCAGATGAAGGACAATCTCAATATCAAATTAGAAAGGCCCATCCCCTACATGTACATAATCTGAAAACATTGTTCAGGTTCAATCCATATGCGCATGTGGTGGATTATGTGGTTCTTGTCGATCCATGTCAGGTTCTCAACAAACAAGCATTTGACAAGACATAATGTTTTGATTATAAATATTATGTAATTGGAGGGAACCATTCAATAGAGGCTACAAGACAATTGATTGCAGAATATCCCAATAACTATATTTTTCAAACAGTGAAATGCATCATTTATGCTGGCTTAACATAAATGGAATCAAAGTTATTGGCATGGGATCATAATGTAGATAATGAGTACAAAATGAAAATGACTTTCATCCAAAGGGTCAGATTTATTCATAATGAATTCATAGAAAAATGTGGTGGGGATAAGACACAAGTTAGTGTAGCATTTCGAAAGGAATGTTTAATGGAAACAGGTTATCAAATTGATGAAAAAAAACAAAAGATGGAAAATTGAATACAAATTTCTTCAGAGGCACAGATAACATTTTTCAGTTGGCATTTAGAACTGGGGAGGTATGGGATTTGATTGATGAGATTTTTTATCGGTGGGAGAATATTTCCATAAAAAATCAAAAGGTTAGAAAGAGTAAACCCATAATATGTACCAACAGTAAGGGGGGTCCTGAAATGAAGCAACTTCCAGAGGATATGACTATTACACCTTGGAGAACAATGCAAGGTGTGAAGGATGATAAATTAGTCAAATCAGTATTAGCCCGTGTGAAGTCGGGTGAATTATCAATGGAAGAAATGTGTGCAGAATTTCAAAAGTAAGTTTCTTGAATTATTTCTTATTTTTCTTTCATTATAATTTTCTTTTAGATAAAACATAATGATGTTGGTAGAATTTGTTATACATGTCAATATATTAACGCTTTTAACTTGATTTATTCAGTCAGAAAATTTTTATGAAAATACAAGAACACATGGTTAAAATGTTGAATGAAGACAATTGGGATGATGTTGTACGCAACTACCTAGAAGCAAGTTCTACATCAACACTAAAAGAGTTTTATATTACATTCAATAAGGTATGTTGATTTATAAATTCATTTTATTCATATTTAAACTATTTTTATTTTATTACTTATACATATCTATATATATATTTTTATGTCATTAAAGATGTCGAAGAAGGATGGAAATGGAGTACCAAATACTTTCAAAAGCTTTATTGAAAAAATTAAGATGGAGAACATGAGAAGGAAGCGTCTTATGAATGTTGAACTAGATCCTACTCTTAATCATTACATTTGGAATGGGCTCGACAATGTCCAATATCAAATAATACAAGGTGACTGTGAAGACATTGCATCACTAATACCTAAAAGGTAATATGGCCTCGTTATTGCAGATATTCCTCATGGTTTCAATTTCCCAGACATTGAATATGATAGAGAACCATATACTTATCAAGCTTTTAGTAAAGTGGTTACGGGTTTTCAAGAAGTGACAACATCACCACTTTGGCGATCTGTGACATTTCATTCAGACACAGTTTCCAATGTTATTAACAAGCTTCAAGGGTAAAGCAAACTCAAGGATGCAACTTACATGGTAAGATTTTGAAATCGTATGTTTGATTCCTCCTAAATTTTTTTATTCATGTAAAATTTAATTGAACTTTTACTATGTTATGTTATAGGCAAAAGTCAAATATTGTTTCTTCCGAAGATCAACCTATTATAAATGATTGTGAGTTCATCCATGTTGAATGTTGGACAAAAGACGATAGCTATAAGCATATTATTATGAATCAAGTAGATGGGAAGAGTCATAGTCAAGTATTGGTTTATGATGCAGTTGTAAGAAAACTAACATATGAGGATAAAGATGCAAAAGGATATATAGTTAACATTTATCAAAAACCACAAGCATTGATTAACTATCTTATAGATCTATGTTCAAATGAAGGAGAATGGGTTTTGGATTTATTCTCAGGTTCAGGTAAGTTTTAATATACAAATTTAAATTTAAATATTGTCTTTTTTACTTTTTATGTTTCCATACTAATTTTCTTACTTATTTTTTTTGTGCTTGATGATTAGGTACAACACTAGCATGTTGCCTACTAAAAGGAAGAAATTGCATTGCCATTGAGAAAGACCCAGTTCAATGCAAATTTATTCAACAAGGAATTAACGCTCTTAAATTCCTTCCAGATGCGAAGCAAGAAGTTGGTTTGAGGAAAGGAGATTTTAATGAATCACGTGTGGCAAAAAAAACAAAGGAACCTCAACCACCATTATATGGAATGATTGGAAATGGACACTTTGGAAGATTTGCTGACATGAAAGATTCATTAGAAGACGGCAATGATCAAAATGAAGAAGAAAATGCTGCGGAAGAAGCCATCAATGCTGTTCTAGATGATGTTGAAGATGTATTAGTTGATATTGTTGATAATGTTTAAGTTATGCTTGCAAACAAAGCTTATTTTTTAGAACTATTAATCAGTTTTACTTGTAATGTTTAGACTTTGATATTTTATGAGAACAACCCTTTTTTTTGCAAAAAACATGTGATTGCTATTATTTTTTGACATAAAATTCAATAAAAATGTTGTTTTCTTAAGTTTTTTTGTTAAGATTCTCTCAAAAAATTAGTTTATTTAACATGTTTTTTCCAACAAAAACTCTGTAAAAGTGTATTTTTTGCATTGTATTTATATTGAAAAATTGTATTTTTTTTGTCATATGGTTCAAAATATTGGTTTTTTAGCGACAATTTTTTGATGTGCATTGAAAAATTATTTAACAATACATAAACATGTAGAAAATATAAACTTTAGAATATTGACCCTTTTCCATCTTTTATGTATGTGAAAAAGTAAAGATATCATTACAAGTTTTTATTTTAATTTATTTATTTATTTTTTTAACACAAGTACATAAATGCACTTAAAAATAAACATCTCACAGAAGAAGAAGACATTAGAAAATATATAGTGTGAAAATCAATCCTATAAAAAAACGTTGGTGATGATACACCACCACTATTCAAAATCGACATAAAAAACATCACTTAAAAAAAAAAAAAAAAAAAATTGAAAAAAACTTAAAGTGCCAAAAACATGCTCAATTTTTTTTTCTTGATTCTGCATTGCCACTTTTTCAAAATCAGGTGTTTTTCTTGATACTTCAAAAAGTAGGTAACAATGAGGTTACCTATTTCATCGGTAACATTGTTCATTTTGTTGTGGTGTGAAAAGCTCTTAACTCTCCTGTAGTTAGCTTTCATCGAATGAAATGATATACTGTGGCATGTAGTGTGCATTTAGGAGATTTTGAGACATTACATTCGCTAGGGCCTGAAAACTGAAACATAATTGAAGATAAACATTAAAATTTATTCAATTTACACTAAGGCAGCATTGAAACATTAACGAAATATTTAGAGGTCTAGGCTAGAGACGTGTTCCGGCGTCTTTAAACCTAGTAGCTGTTGTTCGCCTCTTGGCTTTAGACAACGCTAGTACGGACTTGTGCTCCCCGTACTGTCGCGTATATAAAGGGAGACCCCACTAGGTTTCTATCCTTTATCCATAGGAAGCCGAGTCTGCTGCCCTATACCCGTGATACACCAGACACAACATTTGGGGAGATTGCCTGCACATACGTCAAGTCCTTGGTTGATTTCTCTTTCATTTTGAAACCAAGGTGTATATTGCAGTTCACAGTTATTTGGTACACCCTTTGCCTAGTATTCCTGAGCAGTCATTTTGATCTTATCTGACTCCTTAAATTTGAAAAGATCACCAAGCGCTTGTCCTTTCACGCTTGCTTCAAAACTAAAAGAGATAGAGTCATCTTTCATCCGTTTCTCGACTCTTAAAACATGAAACGGTGAAGTTTCTAAGTTTCAATGTCGTAAAATAAATCACTCGCGATCACACGCCCTGTTAGATTTTGCTTGTTGGCTGTTTGATTGTGTGCCTTGGTTTTTAGCCCATGTGCGGTTTTGAGTTGTTGATGGCAACTTTTCCGGAGTTCACCAAACAAGGAATCCCCTCCGATGGGAATCCTGGTCATTTTCCTTCTTTTGGGAATGTTGGTGCTCCTTATATGGCAACGTTGTCCCTCCCTGGCTTAACTGTTGGGTTGCCTGTTTGGTTGTTCTCAACCTCTGTGGTTCCAAATGTCTCGACTACTGGTCAATCAGTTCCTCCACCTGAACAACATCATGTTGATTCTAAGGTGGACCTCTCCCCTTCTTCGCCTATTTCTGCGTCCTCCTCTTCTACTTCGCCCGGTGAAAGTCTGGATTCGAGTAACCAGGTGGCTAAGAAGAAGAAGAAGAAGACAAAGAAGAAGAAGTCAGATAAAAGAGAGGCTAGCTCTGCGGCTATTGCGCCTAAGAAGTCTCCTCTTGATAAACCTTCCAACCCTCCACGAAAAGTCAAGTTCCCTTGCATGTTGTGCATGGGAGACCATCTTCTTCGAGATTTCCCTGACATTCCCAAGGTGCTTGAAGAATGGTCCAACGGTCGTCTGTCGTTGCCTTTGGCTTCCGGGAGTCAGGTTGGGGGTACATCTTCAGCTAGTGCTGGTAAAGTTCCTAAGAAACAGGGTAAGCTCACCAATCCCTGTAAGTTGTGTGAAGGGCACCATGCCATTCACCTTTGTCCGTATGTGGATGAAGCCAAGAGAGTTTTGGACGACTCGACTGTTTTAGTACCTTGCCTCCTGGTTGGTTACAAATAACTTTCTTTGAGTCCTCCACCAGCTGATCCTATGATTGGTCAAGAGTCATCCTTGGTCAATCCCGCTCCCTCGGAAATTCAAATTCAGGAATCCATTCCTGACCAACCATTGGTCATGGGATCGGTTGAGCTGGCCCCGTCTATGGTGCACCAGGTATTTTCCGGGGAGAGTGGATCTCACACCCCTCATGTTCTTCTGGTTTCTTTAGATTCCTTGGACTTGGAGAAAGATTCTCCCATCCCTATACCTCAAGAAGCTGCTCCTCTGCCTCCCGTGATGGAGGTCCTGGAGGATACCCCTCCCACCTTCGAGATGGAGGTCGTGGAGGATTCTCCTTCTTCCGTAACACCAGGGGAAGACCATCTCAGTTCGATGGTAGCCCCTTCAAGTAGTTTGGTCGCTTCCTTTGATTGGAATCGATTTGCGGGATACTGCCTTCCGCCTTATGTGCCTTTCGAGATCACAGTATAGGATTTTGGTCTGGTCGTACCCAGCACCATTATAGACGAAGGCGCATCTGTTAGTGTTCTATCCTCAACTACTTGGCAAGATTTTGGCTCACTGCCTCTTGCGCCTGTTACGCAGAATCTGTTGGCATTTAACAGAAGAACTAGTCAACTGTTAGGGATCCTTCCAAGGTTACCTATTACCTTGGGAGGTAAAACCATCCATATGGACGTGATGGTTGTTCCAGGCCCTTTGGATTTCAATCTGCTCTTGGGGTACAATTACACCTATGCCATGGGAGCGCTTGTCTCCTCCCTTTTTCGTGTGGTCTGTTTTCCACATGAAGGACGAATCGTGACCATTGATCAGCTTTCATTCTTTGGTCTTGATGTGGCAACTGGACTGCCATCATCCCTTCCTGGTTTTTATCCACCCGTTGTATCTGTCCCATCGCAGGTCAACTATGTGGCTACCTACCCCGTGCCTATACTCAGTGATAGTGCCATTGTGCATCAGGTGCTAGGGGCATTGGGTCCTAACTTCCAGGATGTTTTCCTTCCATTGGGAGTGGAACTCTTGGAAGCGGTGAATTCTTGTTCATTATGATGAAGTCGGTCGGAGCATGGTTCTTTTCTTGTGTCAAGCTCCTTAAAAAATGAAACAAGCTGGTTGGAGCAGAGTTCGTTTCCTTGTGTCAAGCTCCTTAAAAAATGAAACAAGGTCGTTGGAGTAGAGTTCCTTGTCTTGTGTCAAGCTCCTTAAACCATGAAACAAGGTCATTCGAGGATAGTTCTTTTAATGTGTCAACCTCCTTAAAATAATGAAACACGTTCCCGTTCAATTCGAGTCTTTGATAAGTTCTCGTAAAATCCCAGTCGAGTCTTTCTATTGATCTCGTCATTTGAACCTTCACTCCATCTACCTTTGATATGGATTGAAGCTTGGGGGGCATGTACCTCGAATTGAGTCACCATGCTAGGGGCATGCTTAATTTTTCAATCATAGTTTATTTCCATTTCAGGCTTGTGTAAAAATGAAACCGGTTTCAAGCATAGTTTATATTTGTTTCAAGCTTGTGTAAAAATGAAACCAAATTCAAGCAAAGTTTCCCGATTTCAAGCTTGCGTAAAAATGAAACCATCCCCATTTTACCTCTTGTGATTGTCATTTTATCAGCCTGTTTTTTCCAGATGAGCCTTGGTTTTCTCACTCCATCGTCACTATATGCTTGGCCGATCATATGCCTTCACTTGGTTGTTTTACCTGTTCCTGAGGAACCGCTGCGATGAGTGGTCTTGTTAGCCAGCCTCTTGAATTTTATCATGTTCTGAGCAATTCCATCATTACCGGAACCAGTTTCTACCCGTAATACCACTCGTTCCTTCAGGATGCGTCATCTTTCAGCTCTTTTCTGACTCTCTAAACATGAAAATATTGCCGAGTCCCTTGTCATTTTCGATCTCATTAAAGTGGACACGAAACGACATCTACCCAGTATACGTTTACCCCTTTTTCGGGCTGGGATAGATTACTTACGAAAAAGGAATACCCTAGCCTATCGCGACTAGGAGGTTTTCTCAGATATTGTTTTCTACCTTTTCGGGTCTGAGGAACTATTTACGAAAAGGAACCGTTGGAGTTTACTTTTCCGCTGTCTTTTCATGAAAAGACGCCGAGTTCTTCCTTTGTCATACTCGTTAAACCCTGATGACATTGGATTCAGTCATAATGACAATATCCGAGTTCCTCCTTCCTAGGGCTTGTAAAATGTACTAGGATGGGCTTATATAGCAAGCATATGGTATCCTCTTCAAGCTTGTGTAAAAATAAAGAGGTACTCGCCAGAAATGGTGGGGAAAATGGAACTAACATCATTGTTGTGTCGGCAGTATGTCGCTCTTGAACATGGCACTTGTCTGCATTCGTGTCGGGTTGGGGACATCTCATCTCGTTTTCCACTTGCCTCCATGGGTTTGGGTGATCCATTTTGACCTCTCATCGGTTCTTTGTCTCATCATCATGACCTCTGATCTGTTGATTTCAAATACTACCAAACTCACTGTCGTGCTGCCTTATGTTCAAGAGAAGTTGACCTCTGCAAATTTCAACCTTCCTCTGATTCTCATCTGATCTTGATTCACAAAGACATTATGTTCCTCTGCCTCGTGTCGATGATGTGGGAAACACTATGGCCCACCTTCGATCAAGGTCACTTCCTGTCGACTTCAACTTATTATCCAGGAAGCTGATCTAGAGGCTCCCTTTTGGTACCTTGGAGCCTGCATGCCTCAATGGCAGGTTCTTCGCATTCGGCGTGAGGTTTTCATCATTGGCCTCCGATCGAGTGATTTTACAGGTGTTCGATGCCAGCTCATTGATTCACATGTCGTAGATTGTACCTATAGTACCTTGAGGGCCATTTTCATTATTGGTGGTACCTCTGGAGCTGGACTGTGGGCTTTGTCTCATTGGCTAGTAAATAGACGATGTTCTTCATATGTAACAGGCTCTTTATATTCGCATGCTTGAACATGCACACAGTCGGAGATGAAGATGGACGCGAGATACTGGTTATCTGTTATAATCCAGTGGGTATAACAGATTATTATAGTTGGAAGTTACATGACTCACGGTGGATCATTTGCGACCATGCATTTTGTTATCGATCCTCACTGGATGGCTGCGCCCATACCTTGGATCTGGATAATTGTATACTCTCTTATGGATGGCTGCACCCATACCACATATATATCATGTATCTGAGATATCAGTTGTATTTCTCTACGCAGGTTTTCCGACGGCAGTGTTTTCAGTTGGACACATTCTCGTAAAGCATTTCACCCCTCTCTCTCTTTCGGGCCTCATGCTTTAGGGGCATCTGTTACACAGCAATTTGTCACCGTCCCTGCAATTCCATATCCCGCACATTGGAGGGCTCATTCTGTGACCTGTGAGCAGTGACATAACTTGAAAACACTTTCATGACATTCCCCTGAACATGTACTTTCATTTCCCTGAAGACAAATCCTTGTGAAAAACCCTAAAAATAGATTTTCATCCTTGGCGCGACTAGCCTGTGTTATACCTGCGCCAATGGGAGAAATTCTTCAAAGAGGGCGCGCCAATTGGCACTCTGTCTCAGAGTCGCACTCGCACCAGGCTTAATAAAGGGTGTTTAAAAAAAATAAATGGTGGAAGATTGACTTTAACCAACTCCTGAACTGGTCTCTAAATTGAGTTGGGACATTTAGCTCCGGATTTCCATGTAGAGGAAGTAGTTTGCCACCTCCCATGGAAGCTTCCTTGAGGATAGGGCCAATCCCATGATTGTAGGGATCCCAACTCCTCTTCCTCCATCTATATAAGCTTGCCATTTCCATTTGCAAGCTAATATCCAAGAGCCCTCATAGCCTAAAGAATGCTGCAAGAGCTTTGATAGTCCTCATAGTGCCAAATCCATAGCAAGGAGATTGACGATCGAAGAGGGAGGCTTGTCCCTATTCCCGACAAGATTTAGCGAGACGTATTCCATTGACGACCCGCCGAAGGAGGATTTCAGCGTCAGAGCCAGGTTGTATCATCCTTTGTTTCATTAATATAAGCGACTACGATTATATTTCCACTCGTATTGTTCATGCTTGTTTATGAGTTGTATCCTCTCTGACTGACACATAATTGCAATTATATGGTTTTACGCTCGTATGTTCGTCGTGTTTCTTGTACGTGCAGGTGTTAGATCGCGTCAAGTGGTGGAATTGTGAGCTGTCGGAGCAAGGGATCAAGAGCACTATCCTCTCCACAACGACAACAGCGTTGGACCTGAGGTAGGCCTTCTATCGCGCTTTGATTTTTGCAATTAGGAGCTTGCGTTGTAGCGTGTTTGATTGTTGCTAGACCCGATCTGGGCTAGTAGGGATCGCCTCTGTCCACAGAGGGGATTTACCTCCTCAACAGTGCCAGTAATAAATGGAGAAGTAGACTAGCCATAGGATGAGGAGACACAAGGCACACCATCCAACCCCACCATCCTTGAGGATGAGGACCAACCTCTGGGACCAAAGATAAAATAATATGAAACTATAAAGGAAGTTGAGGATGGAAAGTGTTGGTGACCTAAAGTCACACTGTGTTGTGCTACAATGTAGAGCCTTAGAACATCTAAATGTATTTTTTAATTTTCTATTTTAAGTGTTTTGTTTTGTTCTCAGAAACTATGTATGAAATTACCAAGAGTTTATAAAACATTTATGGGTGCGTTTTCCACTTATTTTCAAGTCTCGACATCCATACACTTTAGGTTTTACATAAATATTATGAGGGTTTGATGAGGAAAATTGAAAGTATGGATAACACATATCAATAAATGAGGATGGGTGATTAAGAACCCAATCCTAGATTACCAACATCAAAGAAACAACTAACCATTTAAGAATTCAATTGTAGAATACACAGTAACTTGAATTTATGCTTTTAATTTTTAACCCGTGTGAAAATTTATCAAAATAAACAAGGATACTCCATGTGACCTTGATAATTTTAAGAGAAAATAAAGAAAATAATCTTACAAATTTTGGGTTTCCTTCATTTCACACAATTACAATAAGATTCCATACAAGCATCAAGTGTACAAACATGATTTTCCATGGAAAACTTCTCAATTGTATTGATATCATGCAAATTCAAATTACAAGTGGGTTTGTAGAGCTACATGTGAACATAGAATTAGTGATAGCTGAAAATGTACTTCAAAATTCCTTCCTTACAATAGCTTCAACATATCCCAACACTTTTTCCAACAAAATTTTAGCAGAGTTTTAGTACATAAAATTTTATCTCCTTTTACATCAAAATGAGGTCTATATATAGGCTCTCTAGACCCAACACCTTGACCTAAAACCACTAGTGGTATTAATTAACCACTGAGAATCTCTACAAACAACTAGTAGTTTCATAACTAAGTTCTTCTAGAAGTTTCTAGTTGTAAGGTGCTAGAAGCTTCCAACTATAAGGTGGAACTTGCTCTACCTTGGCTATCCAAGACTAGTTGTAGTAACCTCATTCTCTCTTGTGCATGTGCAATAGGTAAAGAAGGGCACATAATTTGGCTGGAGTGATGTTGGGGTCCGCCTTGGTTGAGTTGGTGTCTGTTGCTATGGTTATGCCTTTTGTTGTTGAGGTGGCCTGAAGCTTGAGCCTGCCTCCATTTGGGATGCATGTGGTATTGTTCCTCCAACTTAGGACAATAAAGGCGCTCTTTAAGTGACCAATATATAGAAGTCCAACGATCCTTTCCATTATTTTCTGAGCAAGATGTCACACATTTGTGCATCCAAAATGGATCCCTCCAAATTAGTGACTACATCATAATCGACCTGGCCTTGTTCCCTAAAAATGATTTTTAAAATGAATAAAATTTCAAAATAATATGCATAAAGGATGACAATGTCTCTTCCCTATAGAGCACATTCTTCTTCTCCAAAGCCTTTATGATCTAGGGGATCCAAAATATGCTAAAAAATGAAAGTGCTCAAATTCTACCAGAACCTGCGTCAAATTATAGATCTCGTTGTTCTGATTCCAACGCACTTGGATCGCCTCAATCCAACACCGTATGAGGAAGTTATCACATTCTGAAGTTTTTGACAAACAACTAAAAAGTCAACTTGCAGGGCTGACTTCATAGTGTACAGAAGCCATGTGGCAGTTTGTACATTTACATGGTGTTGATGTCAATAGGGTTACTGTGTAGTACAGAGCCAAATAGGACAAGAGATGTGGCTCAGTCATACAAAGGCAGTTGGCATGATTTGATTGGTTGGTGGTGATTCGTTTTGGGCCAATCACAAAGTGACATGTATCCCAATCATAAGGTGCCATGTGGCACTATGGATGAGGCCAAAACTTGGTTATGGACCAAATGAGTCTCTGTGGGGATCAGATTCGTGACCCATTTCCAACTAACAGAACGCCTTACCACTACGCCATGGATACCACTTATTAAACATAGTGGTAGCAGTTTTATTTAAATTTCAATGTTAGCACCATTGGCGAGAGGGTCGGGTTGGAGCGCTCGCCTGACCAGCCTAACCCCAACTCACATGTTGTTAAATAACTATGGCGAAAGGCGGGAGGACGCGGGGCGTGTGGCTCTAGACACAAGTTCTATTAATTCAACATAACCGTCGATGGAAGGCTTGGGAGAGGCGGGCCTGTGGCACCCTGGCCGTGCTCAACCCATGGTTCCATTACAACATAAACGACCAGGAGTGGGGCCAGTGGGTGCGTAGGCTCTGGCCCGCACCCCATGGTCATATTACTACAACATGACCAAAGGTAGATAAATAGGGGTGTGGGGGTCAGTGAACCATCTGCTAAATTGCACCCGACACGACAGGTTTCGTGGCCAAACCCAACACCTACAAGTGTGAAATCGTCACTGTGTAAGATCGCCAAAGCCAAATTTCATTGCTAGTTTTGATAGAGGGATGAATTTACAAAACAATTAATAGAGAAATGAAGAAGGAGGCCTAACTTGGCCATTTTTCAGTCTTTTTGAGCCCAAGAAGAGCCTACACAAGGGTTTTTGGGTGTTATGGACACAATGGCAGTATTATTTTTGCAATTTGAGCATAAAATTTAAAGGGCCACCATTAGAAGTTGGACCTAAAGAGATAGCCCAAGAGGGGTGAACTTCGTCATCAAATTGATGTTTTGTGATGTTGCTTGTTGTCAAATTTTTACTATTAAAATCTACAGCATTTAACTTAGTTTGTATGCTTTTGCAATATTGATCCATTTCCCATAAGACATAAAATAGCTTGCAAAACTTTACATGAAACCTTCAATTTTAATTTCAGATTAGTTTGGTCCCAAAGCATGGTTGTTGTGAAGGTTTGAAAGTTTCTGCAAGTGTTTTCTTGAATGATTACAAGGTCTAAATTGAAAAGAGGAGGAGTTCTTGAAGAACCAAACCCTAAAGTTGGTTCAAGGAGGTCACAAACTCCATAAACTCCACTGGTCATGGAAGATGAAGAAGGACAGGAGCTGATGTATGGGGATGCGAGAGCTTTTAGAAAGGCTCTCTATGATATGTCAAATATGGTGAAAGTGTTATACAGTGAGAGGACAACAAGGTTGCAAGGAGAAAGTTCCAATCAACCAAAAGGTAATGGTGGTGATGGGAGAAAGCCTCCACCTCCACCTACTCCTTCACCTCCATCTACACCTCCAGCCTCACCTCCTTCTTCACCTCCTTCATCTCATAAACCAACTCCTCCTCCATCTCCAGAAGGACATGCTAAGTCTCCTTTGATTAAGCTTGGTGTCAACTTTGAATTGCCTATGTACAATGGGGAAGAAAATGTTGAAAATTTGGGTAATGATGATGTCACAAATATCCAACTTGCTTCTCTTGACTTGGAAAGTGCAACCCTCATCTAGTGGGAGGCCAAAACTCAAGAAGATTCGAAGAAAAGCGGTAAAAGTATCTCTTCTTGGAACGATTTTATAGCTACAATAAGAAGGAAAATTTATCCATTAGCTTACATGCAAAAATCAATTTATGTATTGAAAAATTTTTAGACAAGCAAAAGGTTAGAGTGTCTAAAGTTACACACAAGAATTTAGAAGAAGAGATTTAATCTTGGGTGTTGATTTGTCTTCACAAGATACTCTTCTCAAATACATAGGTGGATTCCATAGTTATTTGAGACATACTATAATTGTGTTTAATCCCACCAATATAGATGAAGTATGTGTTCAGGAAACTCATTTAGAATCAAGAGGCAAGAATGTTCCTCAAGAGACTAGCAGGAAACCTTCCAAATATATAGACAAAGGAAAGAGGAAGTTTAAAGGCAAAGGCAAAAAGAATGCTACAATTAAGAAAGAGGGAGATAAACTTACCTGTAAACATTTTTCAAAATAAGGCCACGATGAAGACCACTATTGGAAATTACATCCATAAATGAAACCAAAGAAGTTCAATAACAAGGGGAAACAAAATATTGTTTCTACAAGCCAATAGTATCTAGGATTTGATTTAGGTGATGAAACCAAAATCAAGCCATGGGAATGAAAGATATAGCTTCAAATGCAAGTACTAGTTCTTCTAGTAAGCCTATTGAATCTCAAAATGACAAAGAAAGAAGTGAGAATTTACATATAAGGGTCATTACAAAACATACAAAAGTTGATACATTAAGTGGATCCCAAGTCAATCTTATCTCTTAAGCAATTGTCAAGAAACTTAATCTAGAAACTACACCATATACTAAACCTTACCCTTTGGGTTGGGTATGTGATGATTCTAAATCACAAGTGACAAGAAAATGTAAACTCAAATTCTCCATCACTGCTAACTTTATATATGAGGTAGAGTTTGATGTTGTACCACTTGATACACAGAGGATTCTTTTAGGGAGTCCATACTTGTATGACCAAAAACCCATATTCTATCGTCGTGAGAAAAAATATCATATTTTTAAATATGGAGTTGAGTATATTGTTAGAGAACATCACAAGAAGATGAACTTATGTCTTGTTAGTGTTGGTCAGATGAAAAGGCTTGTAAATACTAGTAATAATTTTGTGTTGTTGACTATTAAAGCTAAAAATATTGTTGAATCTGAAGCTTTCGCATGATGTGATTTTAAACTCAAACATGAATTGGTTGAAGTTGTTAATACTTATGACAAGATGTTTCAGTAACTTGAAGGTTTACCTCCAAAACGAGGAATCCAACTTGAGATTCACTTGTAGTAGGATTCACCACTTCCAAATATTGGCATGTATAGAATTTCAGTTTTGGAGAATGCACAAATCAAGAAGCAAATTCAAGAGCTGCTTGAAAAAGGGGTCATCAGGCCTAGCACATCCCTTTGTGGGTCTCCTATTGTCTTAGTTCCAAAGAAAGATTGTACATGGCGAATGTGTGTGGATTTCCTAGCTTTGAACAAGATCACAGTAAAGAATCGTTATCCTCTTCCTCACATTGATGATTTGCTAGACCAATTAGAGGAATTTGTTTACTTTACTAAGTTAGATTTGAGAAGCAGTTATCATCATATAAGGATTGCTAAAGATGATATTTGGAAAACTTCTTACAAGACAAAATAAGGTTTGTTTGAATAGTTAGTCATGGCATTTGGGATTTTGAATGCACCTGTAACATTCATGAGAGTTATGAATGATGTGTTGTGACCATTCCTTGATGATTTTGTCATAGTCTACTTAGATGATATTTTGATTTTCAGCAAAACTTAGGAAGATCATGTTAAGTATATGAAACACATACTAGATGTCTTGAAAAATGAAAAGTTGCATTTGAAGATGTCTAAATATGAATTTGGGAAAACATCTTTGGTTTATTTGGGTCATAGTGTAGGAGGGGGTGTATTGAAGATTTATCCCTCAAAAGTTGATGTCATTGTGAATTGGCATAAACCCAACAATGTAACATAAATTAGGAGCTTTTTGGGAGCAACCCAATATTGGAGAAAAGTTATCCCTAACTTCTCACTCATTGCAACACCATTACATGCTTTGAAAAGTATGAAACATGTATTTCAGTGGGGAGGCAAGCAACATAAATCCATCAACACTTTGAAAGAGAAAATTTGTACAAGACCAATTCTATCACTTCTAGATCTTAAGTGCAAGCGAATATCCTATGGGAGCAGTTTTGATGCAACATGGTAAGACAATGTGTTATGATTTTGAAACCTTTACCAATGTAGTAATTAACTATCAAACTTATGATAAAAATTTGTATGCTTTGGTAAAAAACATGAAGAAATGGAAGCATTATTTGACGGGTAAAGAAATGATTATACATATTGACCATCAACCTTTGCAATATTTACAATCATAAACCAAGCTACAACGAACTAGACATTTCAGGTGGATGGGATTCCTACAACAATTTCATTTGGTAATCGTGTATAAGAAAGGTATATACAAAAAAGTTTCATATATGTTATCAAGGCCTATTGCTAATGAATTTGTTATTATTAAGCATAGCTCAATCATGCATGCAAGTTATATTGAAACATATGCTCAAGATTAAGATTTTAAACATGTTTATTCAACTTTGAGTCAAGGAAATCATGTTGAAGAGTTGGATTATCATGTTCATAACAAGTTTTTGTATCATCTTGGTAAGTTGCGTGTTCCACAGGATGAAATATTCAATGTTATAAGGGAAGCCCACACTTCTCTTATTGTTGTCCACTTTGGTGTAGGCAAGACAATTGCTCAAATTCAGAGGTATTGTTATTGGCCTCTCATGAATGAAATTGTTTCAAGATATTTAAAAGGATGTTCCATGTGTGCTACTAGCAAGCCAAGCAATAGGAAATTGGGTTTGTACACTCTAATTCCTACTCCTTCTCGTCCTTAGGAAAGTATTTATATGGATTTTGTTAGGGGACTACCAATGTCTAGGAAAGGCCATGATTATCTATATGTTGTTGTGGATTTTTTCAACAAAATGTGTGTGTTGATGCCATTTAAGAAACACGTTACAACTGAACATACCACAAATATGATATAATGTATGGGTTCACTTTGGGTTACCCACTTCTATTATTTCTGATCGAGGTTCTCTATTTGTTGGGAATTTTTGGTCAAGTTTATGGGAACTCATGGACACAAAGTTGAAGAAGAGCACCACATTTCATCCACAAACTGACAACCAAACAGGAGTAATGAACATAACGATAGTGCATCTTCTTCGAGGATATTGTGGTAAGCATCCTAAACTTTGGGATGAACATTTGTATTACATCCAACATGCCTACAATCGTGCCAAGCAATCATCTACACAAGTATCTCCATTTGAAACTTGTTTGGGTTATTTGCCAAAGTCTCCTTTGGATTTAACCTTTGGTAAATATATTGTATTAGATGGGCATAGTGATGTGGACAAAGCCAAGAATTTCATTGAATACATTCAACTACTGCATCAAAGGGTACAAGAACAACTAGAGAAAATCAAAGCCAAGTACAGAGAAAGACATGACAAGGATCGAGTTGATCATGATTTTCAAGTGGGAGATCAAGTTTGGTTGTACATCAGCAAGGAAAGACTACAAGGCTAAGGTAAAAATATAAAGCCAATCATATACGGTCCTTTCAAAATCTTGGAGAAGATTGGTAACAAAGATTTCCGATTAGAGTGGCCACCTTACATGCAAATTTATTCTGTTGTGGATGTGGAAAAATTGATATGTATGAGTCTCCAATGATTGATGATCAAGAAGAGAATGTTCAGATTCCATCAATGGAATATATTGCTACTGAATATTTAAATGAGTTGTAGGAGGACACAATTCTTGACAGGAAGATAAGGACTTCATGCAAAGGCAATGTGGAGTATCTTCGAGTGGGGCACAAAGGTACCAATCCAAGTAAAGCAAGGTGGATTGAGATCAGGAAAGTGAGGGAGTTGTACCCTCACTTAATTTCTGAGTAAAAATAGACTTTTGTTGGTCCAAAAGCTTCCAGTGGGGAGGAATGCTCCAGAGGATCCAAAATATGCTAAAAAATGAAAGTGTTCAAATTCTTCTAAAGCTGGTGTCAAATAATATATATCATCGTGTTGATTCCAATGATGCTTGAATCACCTTAATCTGACACCGTATGAGGAAGTTATCTCATTTTTAAGTTTTGGACAAACAACTCAAATGTCAACTTGCAGGGTTGAATGGAAAATGTGTGGTTTCCATGTGGTAGTAGGTATGTTAAGTAACATAATGTGTTACCAGAAAATGATAAAAAATTAAAGTGCTCACATTCTTCTGAAATTGGTGTCAAATAATAGATCTTGTCATTTTCATTCCAAGGATGCTTGAATCGCCTCAATCTGACACCATATGAGGTAGTTATCGCGTTCTGAAGTTTTTGAAAAACAACTAAAAAGTCAACTTGGAGGGTTGAATGGACAATGTACGATTGCCATGTGGCAGTCTGTATGCTAACGTGGTGTTGATTTCAGCAGTGTGACTGTGCAGTATGGAGCTAAGCAGGACATGACACGTGGCTTGATCGTATAGAGGCATTGGGCACAATTTGATTGGTTGGTGGTGATTTTTTTTGGGCCAACCATAGAGTGACACATGGCCTAATCATAGGGTGCCACATGGCACTCCAAATGAGGCCAAAATCTAGTTATGGACCGAATGAGTCTCCGCAGGGATTGAACTCACAAACTATCACCAACTAACGGAATGCCTTACCACTATGCCACGAGTACCACTTATTAAACATAGTGGTGGTGGTAAATTTAAATTACAATGTTGTCACCATTGGGGGGAGGGTCAGGTTGGCAGGCTCGCCCGACCAACCCATCCCCAAGTCACGTGTCGTTAAATGACTGTGGCGAAAGGCGGGAGGGGCGGGGGCGTGTGCCCCTAGCCCTAGGTTTTGTTAATTCAACGTAACTATCAACGGAAGGCTTGGGAGGGGCAAGCACTTGGCACCCTGCCCGCACCCAGCCCATGGTTCCATTACACCTCAAACGACTAAGAGCGGGGCTGGCAGAAACGTGGCCTCTGGATCACGCCCCATGATCAGAGGCGAATAAATAGGGGCCTGAGGGTTGGTTAACCATCCGAAAAATTGCACCTAACACGAAGAGTTTTGTGGCTGAAACCTCCACCTGTAGTTGAGAAATTATCGATGTGCAAGACTTCCAAAGCTAAATTTTGTTTCCATTTTTGACAAAGGGACAAATTTGCATAACATTTAGCATAGAAATGAAGAAGGAGGCCTAACTTGGCCATTTTTCAATCTTTTTTAGCCTAAGAAGAGCCTACATAAGGGTTTTTTGGGTGTTCTGAACACAATGGAAATATTATTTTTGCAATTTGAGCATTGCATGGTGATGTAATTTAAAATTTGAGCATACAATTTAAAGGGCCACCATTGGGAGTCTATGACTAGTATGTTGTCATAACCACTTATGATATGAGAAATACCATACAACTGGTACACAGTACCTCTAATTCAATAGGGGATCACAATAACCTATTTGAGTCAAACTTGTCATGGTTGTAGTCCTGCAATTATACCTTTTCGTGGAGATGGTAACATGGTGCCAACATATATCTACCATATCAGAGAATCTTCATTTCCGATTAAGGAGGTAAGACAGTTGTTAAGGTCACACCAGAGGCCATTGCAGATACGCTATTGTTCCTAGATAGGGCAGACATGCAGAATCTTGACAAAGAAATACTATAATATGAGTGGAAGGGCCTCTCCCCAAAGTTCAAGGAACAAACTATCCATGAAAATGTCAAAGAAGGAGTAGTCGCCTCTTTCGAACCTCCCCACTATCCTACCACGGTATTTGAATTTATCCCACAAATATTTCTTTACATGATTGTTCAAGCCCTTGGAATTAACACCGATGTCCAAGTAAATGAGTTGGTCATAGGTTTCCTAGTTACTTTATGTGACCTAGTCACTAAGGCCTACACAAAATATAATTTTCCCCAATTCATGTCTTATGAAATCCATGCCCAATTGATAGATTTTAAGGAAGATAGGTCTTTACAATATCAAGGCTATACCGTCTATCTTCTTATTCACTATAACTATCCTTACCTTGAAAACTTAAAGCCCAAAATGGTCAATCAACAAAAATACCACATTGCATCTTTTTAAGTGGTTGCCAACGGTGAGGAAACCAGAAAACAACCAAGATTTTTTCACGTATGTGTCATCATTTATGTCTATTGTATATACTTTGTTACATGGTGAGCCTCTACCTAGAGCCCCTAAGTTCCCTTAAGGATAAATTGTAGTTCAGTCCTGACACTGGAGTGGGTAACCAATACCTCTTTGATGAGTATGCAATCATAAGGATATATGGATTTGAAGAAATACCATATCAATTTCTAGCATTTTTGACTCAATGCATCTCTGCACTAGAGTATATAAGGAAAATATTCAACATTGGGATCTTACACTTCACTTCCAGAAAAAGTAGTTGTGACATTCAAACTCCCGCATGACGTGGGGCCATTTTTGGTCAATACAAGGAGTGTCCTGAATATAGTTGAGAATATTCTCAAAATCTTTGAGTTCATGTAAGCAGGTAGGTGGAAATATTCCACTCATAATACTATATATGAAAGAAGAAAGGACAAGGAAAAATAAGCACATAAGCATGACCCCAACTCGATAGTAGAAGAATGTGAAAATAAATCCACATGGGAAGAGGTCAAGGCCATTCTACATTCTGTAGAATCAAGCACATCCCACCTCTCAAGAATGAAAATAAGCACATCAGAGCCCATGGATATAGACCAAGGAGAAGAGCCTCACTCCAATAGGACTAAAGCCTAAACAAGTAGAGGGAGATGATGAAGATATAGAACCCCAAGATTTGGTGTTGTATAATAGCCAACTAGCAAGCGAGGTGAAGCCAACCTTTACTATTGAGCACATGACTTCCAATATGTCAACATTTGAGGCAACTGAGTCAGGTGAGGTCTCCAAGCCTGGAAAAATGTCGCTCGTGGAATAATTTAAAGCAATGGCCAAGAAGTCAACCAAGGAGAGAAAAAGGGATATATGAATATACGAGAATCAACCACTCCCTTGACTGCAAGTCAAAATTTCTTTGGATCACGAGAAGGGGATTTTCGAATTGGTAGGTTTGCACTCTAAAGCGAATACATTGAGGTCCATGGAAGGTTATGAGGTCCACCGTATGTCCCTGCTGGTCGACCATGTTCCATCCACGGATCTCATGGCATTGGTGATGTAGGTGACACACATGATGTATAGAAAAATGCATGGAATCAATGCCATAGAAAGAAAAACTGCAAGAGATGTATAAAAAGGCAAGTGGTCAACTAAAGTACAAGATAATGGTGTGTAGATCCAAAATGACGAAGATAAATAATCTAGAGGATAAGATCACTTATATGGATACACACACCGATAAATTCAAACAATAAAAATATATGTTGGATGATAAGGAAAGGGAGATAGTTTCCCTGAAAAAGCAAATGAAGATCCCAATTGCACACCCTGTGCAAACTAATGAGATGGGAAAGGCAGAAAGGGAAAATCAAGAGCTAAAGGAAAAACACTAGATATGAGAACCAAGAATAAGGAGTACAAAGATCAATTTGTGTTACTAAAGGCACAATTTCAAGGAATGAAAGAGAAGTCACATGAGATATCTTAGTCCCACCAAACCCCTGATACTTTGGCATGACAATTTGAACCAATGGCGGTGTCAGATGACACCAAGAAATTGAAAATTCTACTTTCTATTTGAGAGCAAGAATTAAAGAAGAAAGAAGAATAATTGGAAAGTAAAAAAATAGAACTATATTGGAGGAAAAAGGATGACCAACAAATTGAAGCAGAGCTAGATGTGTTGAAAAGGAAACACCCAAGTAAATCCTCATTCAAAGCAACAAAAGAAATAATATGGGATAGAATAATAAAGACGGTGGACAAGAACTGGGACCACATGGAACTAATTCAAGAGAAGATAAATATTGTCAAAAGGGATAACACATAAATGAATGCAATACAGAACAATATTGGAGACTTCCCCACCAAATATGAAGTAATGTTATATTTCCTTAATCACATGTTTGAATAAGATATCACAGAAATGGATATGAATAGATTCAGGGCAATGGAAAGAGAAAACCTAATGAAGAGGACGCAAAAGTGTCAACAACGATAGATAAGAAGGCCATAGCAATTGCGAATGAGATATAGAGCTTCAAGGACAAATATAGGATTTTATACTAAAAGAAATTCCCCTCATTTTTCGATGGAAATGGAGACTTGTGTCCCAAATATTATCTCATGAAGAGCTTATTTGAATCCAAGAAAGATCAAAAAGTGATTTGAAATTAAAATTGAAGGTTTCATGTAAAGTTTTGCAAGCTAGTTTATGTATTATCAGTTTTGGATCGATATTAAAAAAGCACACAAATTAAGCTAAATATTTCAAATTTTAACAACGAAAAATAGACAACAAGCAACATCACATAATAACAATTTGATGACATAGTTCACCATTCCTGGGATAACCCGTGCATTTTCCTATACATCATGTGTGTTATCTACATATCCAATGCTGATGAGATCTATGGATGGAACATGGTCAACCATTAGGGACATATGGTGGACCTTATAATCCTCCATGGACCTCAATGTATTCGCTTTAGAGTGCAAACCTGCCAATTCGAAAATCCCCTTCTCGTGGTACAAAGCACTTTTGACTTGCATTTAGGGGAGTGGTTGATTCTCAGATATTCTTATATCCCTTTTTCTCTCCTTGGCTGACTTCATGGCAATTTCTTGAAAGTGTTCCACGATTGACATTTGTCCAGGCTTAGAGACCTCACTTGACTCAATTGCCTTAGATGTTGACATAATGGAAGTCATATGCTCAATAGTAAAGGCTGGCTTCACCTAGCTTGCTAGTTGGCTATTATACAACACCAAAGCTTGGGGTTCTATACCTTCATCATCTCCCTCAGCTTCTTTTCCTTTGGCCCTATTGGAGCGAGGCTCTTCTCCTTTGTCTATATCCATGGGCTTTTATGTTCTTATTTTCATTCTTGAGAGGCAGGATGTGCTTGATTCCACAGGATGTAGAATGACCTTGACCTCCTCCCATGTGGATTTATTTGCACATTTTTCTACTATCATGTTGGGGTCATGCTTATGTGCTTATTTTTCCTTGTCCTTTCTTCTTTCATATATAATATTGTGAGGGTCATATTTCCACGCACCTACTTGCGGGAACTCAAAGATTTTGAGAATATTATCAACTATATTCAGGACTCTCCTTTTATTGACCACAAATGGCCCCACCTCATTGGGGAGGTTTAATGTCACAACTAATCTTCTGGAAGTGAAGTGTAAGTTGTCAATACTGAATATTTTCCTTAAATACTCTAATGCAGAGATGCGTTGAGTAAAAAATGTTAGAAATTGATATGGTATTTCTTCAAATTCATATATCCTAATGATTGTGTACTCATCAAAGAGGTACTGGTCACCCACTCTAGTGTCAAGACTAAACTACAATATCTCCTTAAAGAACTTAGGGGCTCTAGGTAGAGGCTCACCATGTAACAAAGTGTATACAATAGACATAAATGATGAAACATAGATGAAAAAGCCTTGTTTGTTTTATGGTTTCCTCACCATGGGCAACCATTCAAAAACATGCAATATGGTATTTTGTTCATTAACCATTTTGGGATTTAAGTTCTCAAGGTAAGGATAGTTATAGTGAATAAAAAGATAGACCATATAGCCTTTATATTGGAAAGACCTATCTTCCTCAAACTCTATCAATTGGGCATGGATTTCATAAGACATGAATTGGGGAAAATCATATTTTGTGTAGGCCTTGGTGACCAGGTGACATAAAGTAACTAGGAAACCTAGGATGAACTCATTTACTTGGACATCGATGTTAAGACCACGGGCTTGAACAATCATGGAAAAAAATACTTGTGGTATAGAGTCAAATACCGTGATAGGATAGGGGGAAGGATAGGAAGCGACGACTACTCCTTCTTTGACATTTTTATGGATCATTTGTTGCTTGAAATCTAGGGAGAGGCCGTTCTGTTGATCTTCTAGTATTTATTTGTCAAGATTATGCATATTTGCCCTATTTGGGAACAATAACATATTTGCAATGGCCTATGGTGTGACCTTAACAAATGCCTTATTCCTTGATTGGAAATGATGACTCTCTGATATGGTAGATATTTGTTGGCACACAATGTTACCATCTCCATGAAAAAATAGAATTGCAGGACTACAACCATGACTCGTTTGACTCAAATAGGTTATTGTGATCCCCTATTGAATTAGAGGTATTGCATACTAGTTGTATGATATTTCTCATATCATAAGTGGTTATGAAAAGATCTCAAACATCAACATCTTGGTCATATAAATCATGATCCTTAGCCTATCCTACCAGTTGAACATCAGAGGAACTTGGTACTGGTGGTGTAGCCATTGAAGATGAAAGAATTTTTTTAGGGAAGTTGGCCGGCCTAGTAGAATGAGGAAAGTGACAAGAAGTCAGATTTGTGAGTGGAATTAAATAGCTAGTGTGTAACTGCCACGTAGCTAAAGGGGATTAGCTAATTTTATGGGAGGGAATTAATTCAAACTTAGTGAGATTCAGTTTACCTAGCACACACAAGCATTGAATTGAGACGCTTTATGGAAATTTGTGCTTTAATTCGAAAATTTCAGGGATGCTTAGGGTGTATAAGGGTTTAATCTCACAAAATGGGAGATTAAGCATAAAATCGAGCTTTTATGAGCGAACAAGCATTTTTCACACAAGTGTTCTAGGGTTCACTCTTTTAGAGCTCAAATATGTCAAATTCTGGTTGGCACAGAGTTTATCAGGTTGAATTTGTGTGGATGAAGAGAATTAGTTTTTCAAGACTATGAATTTGTGCTTGGAGGGGTCAGATTGAATCTTATTGTTACACCATTTTCTGGTCATCTAACCTGTTACTATTATATGGACCCAAATACACCATGTAAGACCTATTTTACCCTAAGTAAATTGCTTTTACTATGAAAATAACTTAGTAAACCACCTTTATTAAGTTGTTTATAGTCTAAACATGAAACCCCATGAGGAAATATTAAATAAATCCACATTTGTTTGATTTTCCTCAAGGAATAATTAGTTAAACAGTTTAATTAATATTCCTGGTCATATTTAACCCAAAACAGGAAAATTAATTAGATAAATTATTATTTATCTTATTATTTTCCAGGAATAATTTTTTAAACATTATTTAAATAACATTCCTTGTTAAATTTGACTAAATCACTCAAAATAATTAAATAAATCATTATTTGTTTGATTATTACTCAACCACATCCTTAAAATAATAAATAAATAATTTATTTATTTATTATTTACAAATAAAGGGATTTGACCCTAGCCAAATTCTTTTTCCCTCCAACAAATATAATAAAATATTCCATAAAAGTTGGATCTAGAATTGATTAATAATATTTTAATTATGCACCAATATCTAAACTAGCTCAATATTTTGTTATAAATAGAAGGGTTTTTCCATTCACTCACTACCTTTTGTTGCCTAAAGATTACTCTGGATCTATACTTTTGGTTTGACTTTGATCCACCCTCATTGTCATATTTTTTTATCATTTTTCTTGTGAACTCCCTTTGAGTTCCATTTTTGTCTGGGTTTTCTACACCGTCAAGAGAGAGGGATTTTAGATCTGAAGTGCTAAGGACTTACAAGAACCCATCCCATTAAGGAGGACTGGTAACACCCTTCTATGTTCTCCTCCTAGGTGCCATAAATACAAAATTCTTTAAACATATTCTTGTCTTGTCTATTGGATGCATGGAGCAACTCTTGTTTTTATTTACTTCTTAATGTCTTTTAATGCATTGATCTAGATTTTGCAGCATTTATCTTGGTCACCTAATTGCAGGTCTAAAGATATTGGCAGCCATCTTTGCTGTTAGGGCTATTTGTTATGCACGGCTAAAGTGAGCATTTTTCATACGCTTGCGATTAAGATTCATACTAACAACTGGCGACTCCACACGGGTTTACGATTACGACATTTTTCGTTTTTTAGATCCCTGCATATCTAGCTGCTTCAAACCCTAAGATTTCTCTTCAACTTCTTGTTTTGATTTTATTGATGTTGTTTTTAACCTATAAAACCCTAAAACATTAAAAATTCTAACTTCTGTGTGTTTTCGGACATATTGCGCAGGTGATAGACATCAGCCGCAGTTGAGATAACAAATTCTGCTGAAACCTGCTCCCGAGAGTGCCGGAAGTGTAGGTCAAAATTTTTGGGCCAAAAACTGTGACTTGAACCTCCAAGGCACATAAAAAAGGCCTAAACCTATGACCTCTATAGAAATCAGGTCAGAAACTGTGACCTGGACTTTTTGCGGGAGTTTTTCTGAAAGTTTTTTGGGTTTGTTTGGGCCTCTGTTCAAGGTTGTCTGACCTTCGTCTCCGCTCGTTTTAGACCTGTACCTATTCTTTTTTACTCATCTAAGTGGGAACCTAGACCTCTAGGGCTTCAATACCCTCCACCTTTTGTGGAAGAGTTTTAGTTGTTACAGCTTGTCTGAAATTTCAGAGTGTTCAGCCATTTTTTCAGATCTAATACCTTACCTTCAGATCCACTTCAGATTGGCTATTTATCCATCCACAACACCTCTTTTCAGTTTTGTTTGGGTTTTCCTCTAGGGTCCCCTCCGCTTCCCTCCAGGTTATAGCCTTTCGCCACCTCATTTACAACAATTTTTCCTCTGATTTTTTGTTGTTTTTCTGCACCTATTTCCAGCAGATCTGACCTTTAGATTCCCGTCCCTCCCGACCTTAGATCTATAGGCTATTTTGGTGTGTTTTGACTAGTTTTTTTCCCACCTACAGACTACTTGTTGAGAGGCCCGCCTCCTTGGGTTTAGATTATTGCATTATTAGCTGTTTATTTTCTGTTATTTCAGTTTCATATACTGTTATCTACAGGTTTATTTACAGTTATACAACACACTTTTTCTTTTCTCTACAAACGTCTAGTTTTAAAAATTAAAATTTACACACTTAACACACACACCCTAAGTGAAGAAGAGCTTGGTTAACACTGCCAAGAAAAGACTTTAACATTGAAATCAATTGATCTTGCACCTCTCTTCCCTTGTTTCAACATTGTAATCAGTTGATCCTGCACCTCTTTGCCCTTATTGGTCTCTCTTCCCTTTGTTCTGTGTTTGTGCCTTCACCATTGCGCCACCAAGGCGTTTATCCCGGAGAATTCTTGGCCTTCATCCTCAGTTTCCGGTAGGAAGACTTACTCCTCCGCGTAGGATTCGAGTTAGTCCTCCACCAAGTCCGCACTCCAACTCCTCTTCTGGTTCATTGGGTTCCCCTTCTGGTTCCGCCACCAATTCTCCCCCTGTCACCTTCACCATGTCTGGTTTAGGACCTAACGATGGTGGTAGCCCCGACCCTAATGCTGGGAATACCACTAGTGGGACCGCAACAGGAACTACCCCGGCTACTCCCTTGATAACCTATATGGCAGGCCTCAGTCTTCCCGATTTTAACCAGTTGATCAATGACCCTATACACACGACGCTAGTTGGCCTGCTATGCCGACCAAGCTCCCTTTTGAAATCCCCAAGTTTGAAGGCCTTGCTGGAGAAGATCCTATAAATCATGTTCGATCTTTCCACATGTGGTGTTTTTCTAACTCCATTATCGATGACTCTAACCGTCTTCGGTTGTTCCAACGTACCTTACTAGTGAAGCTTCTAAGCGGTATGTTGATCAGGCCTCATCCTCTCATACCACCTTTGCGACTCTTGCCCAAGATTTTCTGTCTTATTTCCAGCTTCCCCTTCGTTATGACACTGGTATCGAAATTTTGACTTCTTTCCGTCAATCGTTTGTGACCCGCCTATCCGATCATGTCTAGGAATGGCGGAGAAGAAAGAGCCTATGTAGAGCCCCTACCTTCGAAGACCGTATCTACATGGACTGGTTCCTTAGATCTCTCTTGCCTGCTATTTGCAAGGATGTCACATCGCATTTCCCTCAAACCGAAGAAGTCACTCTCCAAATTGAGTTAAAATATGACCTAATGTACGCTTAGTCGAGTTATGCTTATATCGTTCTACCTGATCTTCCTAGACCCGGTGGTGCCAATGCACCGAGGGCATCTCATGCCACCAGCGGTATCGTTGGAGCTCTCTCTCATCCATACGCTTAGCCTCCCATGGGCTATGGTTTTCCGCAGGAAGGGGCCAACACCTCTTGCACTTTTCCCCCTCCTGGTAGCATGTATCCAAGATACGTCATGCCTTCTCTATTTGCCCAACCTCCTGTTTACCACAATGTTACTCAACCTACTTATTATCCGTGTCCGCAACTTGGTGCCCCATCTCCTCAAGCATTAGCACCTCCGCCTCCTTTGCCTTCTCAACCCCCGCAACAACAGCCACCACCCCCTCAAGGGAAGGTGTATGAACAACAGGGCGCGACTAATCCTCCTCCTTCCAAAAGAAGAGGAAAGGCACTCAAAATCAATTTTCTCCTGGTAATCCTAGACCTAATCCTCAAAATAATGCTCCTAACACTGCTAACCAGCAACATGTTACTCAGCCCATGTAGGACAGGCTTGTTTGCACGAACAAGCCTTGTTCTTATTGTGGTGTTTATGGTCCTTACATGCACGATTGTCCTCTTTTACCAAAGATGAAGCAGATGTGGGAGTCTCAAGCAAAATTGCAAGGGCAACAAGCCTCCCCTTTCGTCCCTCCCAAATGTTGCGCCTAGTTAGCCGGTTGTGTTTACTAATCATTTCCCTCAGCAAGGATTTGTGGCTTCCCAACCACCTGAAGGTCAGGTGGCCACTAAAAATCCTCCATATGGTACCTTCGATTACCATATTCTCATGATGAATTCTGACCAACCTATAACTGTAGACCTCAACCTTCAGAATCGGTCCCATCAGTGCAACAAGCCTCCCGCCACGTCTGTCCCTGAGCACCCTTCTTTAGGTTCTATAGAGCCTCTTTCGACACCTAATGGTCCTTTGCAGATCCCCTAGCCTAAGGTGGAGGTTCACACCAATATCCCTAAGGGACCTTTATGCTGAAATGCTACTTCTGGCAAAGCTTCCTATTCGTATAGCATAGTAGATGATTTGGCGCAATCTCCTGCTGCCATCTCAACGCTGGAACTCCTCTAGTCGTGCCCTTCACAACGAAAAGCTCTGCTATCTGCCATGGGCACTATAGATCCTTCAGATGATCGATTGATCTTCTTCGATGTTGATTGGTCAGAACATCCTCCTCTTCCTGCTTCTGTCGCCTTCCAAATCCCAGTCAAGATCTGGAACGACAACGTTTCTCGGTGTATCATTGATGAGGGGGCATCCACTGTGTGATGTCCGCTTCGGTTTGGAAGAAACTTAGATCGCCTGAGTTGGCACCTTCCACGATCACTCTCCGAGCATGGGATGGCCATGCCTCCCAGCCCATTGGCCTATTACACAATTGTCCTATTCCTCTTGTGGGCAAGACTATTTGCGTTGACGTAGAATTCATTGACGCCCCCTTAGATTACAACATTCTATTGGGTCGTAGCTACACCTATGCGATGTTTGCTGTACCATCTGCGGTTCACCGTAAGATTTCCTTCCCTCATAATGGAAAGATAGTCACCATTGACCAGTTGACATATTACGAACCGAAGTCTCAAACCTCCCCTGAGTCCATCATCTCTTCGGTGCCCAATAAGAAAACCGTTGATCCTTTGAACAATGTCTCACCCAGAGTCTACAAGGACTCCTCTTTGCTTGGTACATTCCCTGGTCTTCCTCCTCTTGTCTCTGATCCCATCTCATCGAACGTTTGCATGATGCAATCATCTCGGGCTTCCCTCAAGTGGCCCGCTTTGGCTATTCAGTAGTGTTTCCCTCCACAACCTACTCCTAGCCCTTCGGTTCAGCCTTCTGGACCCCCTCCTCCTGGCCCTTCACCTACAGCTGGTATCCATGAGCCTCTCTACCCTCCTGTAATGGTTCCTCCAGGCCTTAACCATCTTTGAGTTGTCCCTCCTGGCCATTACCCCTCTGGTCAGATACCGTTCTTAGCTCCCCCTCCTCGAGTATACTCGGTACCTGTCATGGCTACCCTATCTCTTCCTAACCTGACACTGGGGATTCATGTCTAGTACCTTGATCCCCCAGCTGCTACCCCCCCTGGTCAACCCAAATCTTATATTTATTTGACCCTGATTCAATCGGTCCCCTATGAATTCTCCCGTTGCTATAGTGCCTCAGCCACCTCAACAGGAACCTCCTCCTGTTGCGACCACTTCGAGTAAGAAGGGAAAAGCTTGCAAGACGGAATCAAAAGACAAGGCTGCCCCGAATGACCCTGCTCCTCCTCCACCTCTAAAACCTTGTGATTTGTGTGATGTCATTGGTCATGCCACCCATACATCTCCTGAGTTGCCCCATATCAATCCCATGGTTAATGTTGCGTTCCTGAGTCTACGGTCCTTGAAGCCTCTGTTTCTTCCTCGACTGCAGCCAAGAACCCTAAGACTATTCACACCAACTAACCTTGTGCTTTGTGTGATCTCCATGGCCATTATTCCCACCATTGTCCCCGCCATACACATTACCGCGCCTCTTTAGAGGTAGTTCGGGAGTATGAGGTTAAACAGAACCAATCTGCCTCTCTCGTACTTGTGCAGTATGTTGTGGGCTAGCTTGCGGATTTACCCACTCCCATTGACATTCCCCCTCCTGATGTTGAGATGACGGAGCCTACAACCACCATCCTCTACTTGTCATCATCCATGAGACCCTCGGTGGAAGCTCCCTCTGTAGCTTCCCCTGTTTTTTCGCTCAACCTCCCTTCAGTGATTACCCTGGGCTCAACATTGGTGGATCCCTTATCTGCTTGTTCTTTCATCATCCCCCGTGACGATGCACATGTGAACATGTCTTCTCATGATGATGAGTCAGGTAGCTTCGCAGCATCATTTGGTCTCCCTTCCTCCAGTCACTCCATCTTCTATTCTGATGATGACATCATGGAAGCCTTGTCCACCCCTGACTTCATCTTTCCTGCCCATAAGCGGGATGGCACCATCTATGTCTATAGTGACTTTCACGGCTTGAGCATAAGCTACACCTCCAGTAGATCCCACATACCACCTAACCGTCAGCCTGTGAGTAGTAGACATCTTACCCAGATCACTCCCTCTTGCAGTGTTTGTTCGATTTCTACTTTGTGCTCAAGTTGCCAGCATTTTTCATCATCCTCCCATTGATTGTCTTGTGGCACCTTTTAGATGGACCTCCCATCCACACCTTATATTGGTTATGTCGATGGTGCAAGTCGCTATTCCCGGAATCTAGCCTTGGCAGGTTGGGCCATCTTTACCCCATTGCATTCGCTTGTTCTCTCAAATGGTGTATGCATTAGTACTGCTACCAATAATCAGGCCGAATATGATGCAGTGCGAGGTTTATTAACCGATGCCCTATCACATCGCATCCCCCACCTTCATGTTTGTTTATATTCCCTGTTTCTTGTCATGCAATTGAATGGTGTGTATCGTGTGCATAATCCTATCCTTTTTAGAAGATATCTACGATTAAAGATTTTGATGCGTGAATTTGAAATCATTACATTCAGTCATGTACCTAGAGCACAAAATCACTATGTAGATAGCATTGTAGACAATATTATAGATTGGAATTTAGCTCATGCATTTAACACAAGAAAATAACATAAAACCATCAAAACGATGCATATCCATAATATGTGTTGTATAACATGTTTTAGAGTCCATCAATTCCGATACATATGACATGCCCATAGCATGTTACAAAAACTCAAAACTGGGGGCACCACTTGCCCCTACACACTAATCACGATCTGGAGGATCCTGTGCCAATGGGTCTGCTCCTGCAGCTTGTAGACCGCACATCCCCTGTCCGGCCATCGCCATGCACTACATGACCCCTCGCCACTCCGAGGGTAGACCAATACATGGCTCTATGTACTGGTCATCTAAGTCTTGCCAGCCGCACTCCAAAACACCAGTCAGAAGCCTCTCACACCTACGACGGATTTCCTCCAGGAGGGCTGCTGTATCCTCATTTTGTGGCACTCTCAGTCCACTAGGTTCGGCAGTTCCTGATACTGCAGGTCGCCCCATATACTCGGCCAGTTTTACTAGTGCTGTATCTGCATGCCAAAAGTGAAAGAATCAGTACCATATAAAGTATTCTGAAACTTTACAATGCACATAAAATATTAGCAATTTGTCACTTGCCATCGAGCCCCCATACTCGACCAGGCGACAGTGGAAAATACGGGTCCCCACGATAACTCATCCCACTATAGGGATAGTCGTCTATGTACAATGGCATGTGATCCTAATGAGCAAAGAACTCGGGTCGGAACACCTGTCCGAATTCCCCACCTCCTCCTCTGCACAGTATTCGCCCCCACCAGTGCATCCTGGGCTCTCTCAGGCCCCCATCTTGGAGCTGTATGCGAGGTCGAAGTGTCGGGATCTTCTCAAAGAAGAGCGAGCACAAAACTATACCGTATGCACAGTCATGGTTCACTTGCCGCTTGCATAGCGACAAATGTCGTTTCAACGACGACAACATCATTTGGGCCCACCCATAGTAGGTCCCACTCAACACACTCTCCACAAGCTTCATCTGCCCTCCAGTGATATGGTGGAGTGCTTGGTTTCCCAGGATCCGCAGCATCGCTGTTGCCACAGCACGGGTCTGTAACCTCTCTAGATCCTCGATGGGTATCCGTGTCCCTTTGACATGGAGATCTAGTTGACAATGGCGCTCTACAAACTCCATGATGTTCCGCCGTGGAGGTAACATTGGATGAGTATTCCCTACCATCCCAAGTGGTGGAAGACCAGTTAGAAAATATATATCCTGGATTGTCAAATCGATCTAATGCCCCTACACTATAAAAACCTCATGGTCCTGATCTCAATAACTGACAATCCGGGCCAACACGGGCTCTCCAGCTCTCATAAGAGGGTTCTCCACAAACTTCAGAACCCCAAACTTGGCCAATGCACTGCGAAAACCCTGATCCTCCTGGATCTCCGACTGTAATGTGCCCAGGTCTCTCTCCCTCCAGTTGATCCGTAATTCTGCCATATCTGTGCAAAACCATCATATTTGTCAGTGTACAGACATGAAAGGCTATATCCAAACATAAAGCCCAGTTCTCAACTAAAAAACAACACAAAAAAACCCCTCTCTGTGAGGTCGCACTTCTTAGGCCCAATCCTGGGACAGGTCGCAGTTTTCTGCCCAAAACCTACTACCCAGGTCACAGTTTTTACCCCAAAAGTGCGACCCGACCGTGAAGAGGAGCAGGGGTTTGTTACTAAGTTCTGGGGACCTGAACTGAACTTTTTATCCACTAAAATGAAAGGGTAGGATTAGGCCTCTTACCTGCAACTGACAGATCTTGATTCCAACGGTCAGTTTGTCCACTACGATCACTGCAAGATTTAGGGCCTTCCCTCCTCTCTACATTCACCATAGCTCCACTTGCAAATCAGTGAATTTGGAGGAAAAATGCCTTACTAAAAGAGAAACCCCTGATTTTTCTTTCGCCTGCTGTGGGCAAACCGTAGCTCAGTTTGAAAAACCGTCTGTACCGTTGGAAAGCTCTCACTGAGCCCTCAGATGGGTATCTGTTAGTTTTTCATGCTTTGATACTTCAGTAGGACACATTTTTTCCAAGAAGGGTCACTTCACCACTCCTCAAAATCAAATTTCTCCACTTGCAACACTTGTACTTGGGGTCACCACTTTGCCTCCATACTTGTCCATGCTTGTGTTGATTTTCGTCGTGAGTAACCATCTTGTACTCATGTATTTATGGTCCCCACCGGACCTTTTCTGTGTGTCAGCATCATCGAGTCGCCCTTGTTTATAGCATCTGAGTTGAGTCATCATCGCATCCATGGAGTCTATCTCGAGTCCCTTTGTATCCCGCTATAGTCCTCCATCCTTCATTACTTGGTTCCTCTCTCGTGTCGCACATTATGGCCTTTAGTCCTACTGTCCCCTATCCCTTATGATATTGTGTCAATCGCTGCCAGGTCATCCATGCCCTTTATGCTCTAACAAGGGAATTCGTCCGTTCGCTACTCAGTACCCCCCCATTTCATCATCATCCCTGGTGTCAGTTTTTCAGTCGCTCTACTTTTTTCTCTCGTGTCTTAGTTAAGGATTCCTCATTGCCTCACCTATGGCGGACCTCATTTTGTCGACATCAGATCATTCATTCCAGAAGACAGGTCTAGAGGGTGGTGTACCTTGGTTCCAGCTCCCACTCTTGTTCGACGCCTTGGATCAGGCAAAGGGACTCCTTATTTCCCTTTGAATTGATTGTTTCTCAGCTCCAACTCTTTTTAGCATGATCGAGATCCGCATACTTGATGGTTCAGTGATGCAGCAGTTGATACCGACGATTCTCCGGTGTCTGTGAGATGTTTCAGCCCTCATGAGGGTGTGGCCCTACAGGTAGCCCCCCACATGCCCGGATGACCTCTTCATTACAACCTTTAATGCAGCTCCATAGATTTGATGATGTCAGCCTCAGCCGCTTGCAACGCCTTTTTGTTTGCATTTATCAGTTGGATTTTTAGAGCCCTTTCCTGTTTACAGGGGCGTTTGGGTTGTATTTGTATCTCATGTACTCAGATATTATTGTATAAGTCCTGGCTTTTATCCCAGCCATAGTATGTATGTGGGATTCATTATCATGTTTTTACTTGGCACATGTTTATCCTAGCATGTAATATATTGTTCAATCCCTTGTTTACTGGATGCATTATTCTTTGTACTTTGTCTTGGCGGGCATAGGTATGCCTCCCCCGCTACCTATAGCACAGATACTCACTCATAAAAGAGACTTGTTGCACCTGTAAGTCTCACCTCCTCTGGGTCTAGTCCTCTAGGGCTTTGGTCTACCTTATATTTCTCCGTCTCTAACTTCCCCTTCGGTGTCTAGTGATTAAGTTCTTACAACGTACTTCGGTCATACGATTAACTCCTAATGCTCGCACGCTGGGGGGCAATCTGTTACACCATTTTTTGGTCATCTAACATGTTACTATTAGATAGACCCAAGTACACCATGTAAGACCAATTTTACCCTAAGTAAAATTTCTTTCACTATGAAAATAACTTAGTAAACCACCTTTATTAAGTTGTTTATGGTCTAAACAGGAAACCCCATGAGGAAATATTAAATAAATCCACATTTGTTTGATTTTCCTTAAGGAATAATTAGTTAAACAACATTGTAATTAATATTCCTGGTCATATTTAACGCAAAACAGGAAAATTAATTAGATAAATTAATATTTATCTTATTATTTTCTAGGAATAATTTTTTAAAGCTTATTTAAATAATATTCCTTGTTAAATTTGACTAAATCACTCATAAATAATTAAATAAATCATTATTTATTTGATTATTACTCAACCACATCCTTAAAATAATAAATAAATCATTTATTTATTTATTATTTTTCAAATAAAGGAATTTGACCCATGTCAAATTCTTTTTCCCTCCAACAAATACAATAAAATATTCCATAAAAGTTGGATCTAGAATTGGTCAATAATATTTTAATTATGCACCAATATTTAGACTAACTCAATATTTTGTTATAAATAGAAGTGTTTTTCCATTCATTCACTACCTTTTGTTGCCTAAAGATCACTTTGGATCTATACTTTTGGTCTGACTTTGATCCACCATCATTGTTATATTTTTCTATCATTTTTCTTGTAAACTCCCTTTGAGTTCCATTTTTGTCTGGGTTTTCTACACCATCAAGAGAGAGGGATTTTAGATCTGAAGTGTTGAGGATTTACAAGAACCCATCCCATTGAGGAGGACTGGTAATATCCTTCTATATTCTCCTCTCAGGTGCCATAAATACAAAATTCTTTAAACATATTCTTGTCTTGTCTATTGGATACATGGAGAAACTCTTGTTTTTATTTACTGCTTAATGTCTTTTAATGCATAGATCTAGATTTTGCAGCATTTATCTTGGTCACCTAATTGTAGATCTAAAGATATTGGCAGCCATCTTTTCTGTTAGGGCTGTTTGTTATGCATGACTAAAGTGAGCCTTTTTCGTACCCTTGCGATTAAGATTCATACTAACACTTATCACACTCACGGTTGTGCCAGGACAATGACTCGAAGGCCAGGTGGAAGAAAACAATGACAAAAATGGGCTCGATGATATTTAATAAATAAATTTCGCTTGACATGTGTTGATACATCATTGGGAAAGTTTTAGGGCATACATCATGATGACATTAACATGCTGGGGTTGACCTTGCCACATGTCACTAGTTTGGCACCATGTGGCATACGGTGGTTGGGTGAGATGGTATGACTTGATGGTGAGGTGGCACGAGCATGGCATGATAGGTTGGCTAGTGTGGAGGGTCAATGTGGCAGGCTGATGTGGATGGATGACGTGGTATGCTTGTTTGGTACCCATCACATGCTCCTTGAACTTTCAATTGAAATTTTGACTAGGGTGCAAAGGGCACAAGAGGGTGATTCGTGTCACCTTTTGTAACCCCCGACGTGTTATCATCTGCGTGGTTTGGGAAGTGCAGAGTGTTTTGGACTATCCGATATAGGCCATTTTGAATTTGTAACTATGGTAAATCTTCATTGTGTATATTTGAACACTTGATGTACATGTATTTATTATTATAAAGCATATTTTAAATGCTAGAGTCAAAAAAAAAAATTGAGTCAAAGTCTCATTACGACTTTTAAAAGAAGAAAATTTGAATTCTTTAATTGTAATTTGTGGCTCCAAAAGTTTTTAGGTTGGCCACCCTCTAAGTCAAGTCGGCCGAGGCAAAAGACACATCCCTTCGGCTAAGACAGGTCACTATATAAAGGAAGCTCAACCTCATTGTTCCTCCACCTAGTTTGCATCTCATCTCATAACCATTTATGGGAAACCAAGCGAAGGACAAGAAGGATGAAGAAGAAGATGAATATCATCTATTTTTCTCTCTATAAAGCTCACACATGTGGATATATTCTCTCTCTCCTGGTTCGTAGTTTTTTTTTTGGGCGGTTCTATTACAGGGGGCTGAAATTATGGGTAGTTGTAGGGGCCGAAATTCTTGGGCAAATAACAGTTGCAGGAGGGAAAAAAAATTGGGCAAGGTCAAGTAGTGTGAAATTATGGATTAGATTGGGAGCCTTGACTTGGAGGGGTTGACCAAGTTTTACCATATGTCTAGGTGTGTCTTTTGTTGAGCATAAGAATTTATCTATTTAAAAGGTTGTTCGGTTTTTCCCCTTGGTGGGTTTTCCTAGGGTAAATTTTGTCTTCTCTTTGTGCATTGTGATCTATATTGCTCTACTATTATTTACGATTGAATTTTTGAAGTACTATTGTTGAATAATATTTTGGAATAATCTAAAAGAGGATCAACATCAAAAGTAATTATCAATTTTTCATAAATACAGTGCTAGTCTCTATTTTACTAAGAAAATCAACATGGTATTTTAGTTTTGGTGAAGAAAGGAAGGTTGAGATCACCTTTGAAGAAACCCTAGAGGATCACTTTATTGAAGTCCTTGTTGATTTACATCCATGGTCTCTTCTATGAAATATGAAAACAAGTTGGAAGGAGTCACTAACTTCAGACCTTGGAAACGTAGAATTGATCTTATTCTTGCCAATAACAAGGTTTTGGATATTGTAAAAAGGGAGGTTATAGAACCAACAGATGTTGTAGGGAAAGAGAAGTTTAAGGAGGATGACATCATCATTATGATTCTCATAGTAGACTCAATTAGAGACCATCTAATCCCCTACATTGACAAGCATGATACTTCCAAGAAAATGTACGATGCCCTAACTAATTTTTACAGTATCAAGAATGTTGGTCAATCCATGAATTGAAGAATGGGTTTTGTGATATAACAATGACAAATGAAGACATATTGTCTTCATACTTCGTGAATATTTCTCAAATAAGAGACCGAATTCAAGAACTTGGAGAATCTGTTCATGATTAAGAACTTTTGACTACAACACTCAATAATCTTCCTAGATCATGGGATGCATTTGCAACAAGTATAAGAAGTTGGAAGGAAGCTCCTTTGTTTGAACAACTATGCTCATATTGTGCTCAAGAGGAATCAAGGCTTATGTCAAGAGACAAGAAGGTAGAAGCTTCTGAAGCTTTTGAAACTCCCTTCAAGAACAAAGGAAAGAAGAAGTTTGGATCTCAACATAAGAAGTCTTCTCAAAATAAAAAGGACATGTCAAAGATTCAATATTATGGCTGTTAGAAATTTGGATATTACAAAATGGATTGTTTTGAGGTGGCTAATAAAAAAAAGAGAAAGGGAAAACAACATGCTTACGTAGTTGATGTTGAATAAGAACATCGAAAGAAGGCTAAAGGTGACAAATAAATATTTTACTTTCTACTCTAGAAGGTTCCATTGCAGATGATGATGACATGTGGCTGGTATATAGTGGCGCGCCAAGGCATATGACTGGAGAGCGTGAAAATATTTCTAGCATAAAAAAAAGAGGTTATCCCAAAGGGTTGAGCTAAGAGAAAACCACAACTGTGCAACCAAAGGAGTTGGAAAGGGACCCATCGAGTTGGAATCTAGTAATAATGTGCATCTCAACAATGTTCTATATGTACCAAGTTTGTAAAAGAATATTGTATCTATTTCTTGTTTGGAAGGTAAAGGAGATAAAGTAGTTTTTTTGGATGGAAAAGTACTTGTATGGTCCAAGGGCTCTAGTATAAATGGTGTTAAGGTTATTAGGATTTGTGATGGAATACTGTATATGTTTGTGAGTTAACAAGCTCAAGCCCTAGTATATGATGAAATTATTCTAAGTGAACTATGACATAGAATATATGGTCATCTTTGTTATAGAGAATCGCCTGAATTGAGTCAAATAGTTTCAGGAATTCCTAACTTGCATATAGAGCATGATGGTGTATTTAAAAGTTGCATAATTGGAAAGAACATCAAGAAACCATTTCCAAGTAGTGAGAATAGATCTAAAGAAGTTATAGATTTGATTCATTATGATGAATGTGGTATGATGTTTGTGAGATCACTTGAAGGATCACTATATTACTTGATGACTTCTCTCGTAAGATGTGGATCTATCACTTGAAGACCAAGGATGAAGTTTTCACCAAGTTTCAAGAGTTCAAAGCTGAAGTGGAAAACTTGACAGGTAAGAAGACTAAGATCTTGAGATCTAATAATGGAGGAGAATACACCTCGAGGGAACTCATTGCTTTCTACAAGGAAGTTGGGATTAAGAGGGAACTAATTGTTCCTTAGAATCCACAACGGAATGGTGTAGCAAGACGAAAGAATAGGCCCATTAAAGAATATGTCAAGGCTATGATGCATGGTTTGGATTTACCACTGTTCTTATGGGGAGAGGCATTATTGACGACTATTTAATTCAAAATATAAGTCCTCGTCGAATTATGGAATGTATGATTCTTGAAGAAGCGTTCTCTAGATGAAAGTGAGAGGTTGGGCATATGATAATCTTTGGTTGTCCTATCTACATTCATGTTCCTAAGGACAAAAGGAATAAGCTAAAATCTTCAAGAAAGAAAGGCATATTTGTTGGTTACAATGAATCATCAAAGGTCTATATAATTTATATCTTAGAGAAGTGGCAGATTGAGGTCGATCGAGATGTCACCTTCGATGAGAAGGTTGCATATTGGAGGTCTAAGGAAGTTTTCATGGAATCCTATGAATTACAACATGAGGCTTTGAAATGAGAATGTCTGAGTCCTAAAAAATCTCCTAAAAACCTAGAAGGCCCTCGTGAACTAGTAGAACCAATTATTGTTCCCGAGATCAGGAAGAGACCATATGGATTTCATCCACATTGGAAGAGGGTGAAGGAAATGTTACACTTGATGGCATATCCAGGGAAATTAAGAAACATAAGAGGTTTTCTAGCTATGCAGCTATCATGACTAATCTTATTGATGCAGAGCCTTCCGCTAATGAAGAAATAAGCAACCAACAAGTGTGGAAGGAGTCCATGAATGAAGAATATCAATTGATCATGAATATGACTGGGAGGTTGTGCCAAAGTCAGAAGGGAAGTCAATAGTGAATTCCAAGTGGATATACAAGACCAAACATGCTATATCTTATTGTTGGAATCAACACTTGGACTTCTTCAAGTGCTTGACCAGTCACATCCTAAGCTCTAAGGGTTTTTAGTCATTTTGATTATATGATTGACAGGTGGTTTAAACCATCAATCACTGAAAAGGGATTTCAGTCAAGTTCACTATCACACTAATGAGGGTATTGAGTCCTGATATGGTAGCAAAAAGGTAAGTTTGTAGCCTATGAAGAGAATAAAGTGTGAAATAGTGGAGGGGACAATGGGTCTGCAAATCATAAATCCACTGCTTTGATGAAAAGAAACACACAAGAAACAATTTGGTAATATATCAACAAGAGAAAGCTATACCAAGACTTACAATAATCTTATTGAATATCATGAAAGATCATTGTCATAAGGAATGATCTTTAAACTGTCATTATATATATCTCATCGAGAAAGCTCACTGTGTAAGACTGATAAAATTTGACAAGATACATAAACACATCAAGAGACTCATAAAAACATACAACAACATCAGAAATTACAAACTACAATTGAAGAGATTGAGATGTGGAAACACACAGAAAAATTAACAATACACATATCAAGTAGGTAATAAGTCCTCAAAAGTCTTCTTCAATATTATTAACTGAAAAGGGACACTGATCATATGAGAAAAAGAGTCACAAACCATGAACCTTTTCTTCATGGAGTTTCATCATATATATACAAGATACATTATACTGACATCTCCACAAAAAGTGTGAATATGTTCTAAAATTGTTATTACATTCTCATACAAAAGATGAGGCTTATCTTAAACTTTAATACAAACTGGTGCAACAAAAGTGCAACATAAATAAAATAAACAACATGATGGCTTGTAATTCGAAGTGGCTGGAATGATGTGGCAATCTGCTAGAAGACTACTCCTTTGTTTTGGTACAACCACTTCCACAAAAAGTGTAAACAACATTTGAAGATGACATGTGGTTGTTTCCCCAAAAAGTGCAAAACATAATTTTGAAATTTAGAAGGGAGCTTAATCAATGACACCTAGCAGCAGCTACTTTTGTGGATAATGCATGCATGTAGCTACTCCTCAGTAGCATCCCTTGAGACTTGAACAAAAATTTCCCCCACTCCCTTCATCCAAAAAATTAGAAAATAATAGTTGCCCTTTTCGAAATTAGGTAGCTATAACTAGAAATTATGCAAATAGATGCATTTTTAGATTAAGCCAAAAATGTGTGAGCTTCTCCTAAAAGGGTTAGATGAAATCAAGTATTGAAGCAAAGATATTGAGAGAGTCTACCTTAGTGAGCCTTCTAGTTCTTTTTCCTATATGCTTTTGTTTCTGAGCTCTGGCCTTCTTGGTTTCCTTATCTGAGCTTTCATCAATATTGATGACTTCATTTCTCAGCCTTAGGTTAGCAATCAATTTGCTATTCAGTCTAAGTTTGTTTTTTGGCTGAGTGTGAGGCATCTTAAAGTATGGATTTGGAATATAGGAAACCATTTTTTTCTTCTGCACCATACCACTAGACTGACCTTCTTCATATTCTGTCTCTCAAAAATCTTCATCAGTGCTATCTTATTCAAAGGATGAAAAAGAGTGAATGACATTCTTATCCTTTCTCCTTGTAGGCGTCTTGGGTGTCTTGGATGTCTTGGGGGTCTTTAGGGAAGAAAAAAATTGAGCTAGTGTTGGTTCCCTATTTTCCTCTTTCTCTTCTGCAACTGTTGGAATGGAGTGTTGAACTGGAATAAACACTTGAACTGGTACTTGAACTAGTATTTCAATTGGCACTTGGACTGGCATTTCAGGGCTGGCTTCCTCTGAAATTTTCTCAACAAGGATCAACCTTCTTATGCCACTATATCTTGAGGAAGAAGCTTTGTTTTCCTCACATGTAGACTTAAAAATTTTCCCTTGCTTGAATCTCATGGAATGTTCTCTGATGAATTCTGCTAAAGTTTGAGATTCCTTTGGAGTTTTCCTCTCATAAAATTTCTCTGCAAGTTGCACCATGGGTATAGAAGTGACAGTTTCAGTTCTAACCCTCCTAGCAGAACTTCTAGTTTGCCTATTGGGTTATGGGGTAGACTGAGTTGGCTGTGACCTGTTTGGCATAAGAGTAGCACTAGTTTGTTCATGAAAATTTTGCTTCTTGGGCCTCCCTACCCTTCTCCTAGAGTCGATACTACCAAACCCCTCCTTTGTCAGGAATTTATCGTAGGTAGTCATTTTCTTTTTAAGGTGGTAAAAAATCAACATTTTAATTAAACCCCTATGATATAGGTTGTGTAGGGGATAGTTATGGATTTTCTGCAACTTTAAGGACATTTTGAGCAAGGATCTGTACAAGAAGTAGGGAAAATTCATAGGTTTGTCACCTAAAATATGAAGAAGAAATCTTATTTGGTAATGGAGGACATAGGAGAACCTACCCTCAAATGTAATGTAACGTTGCACAGTGGTGATCACATGTTGGTATTCATCCCTAAAACAAGAAATATGTGTTGAGATTCAAGATGATGATCCTAGTGAAAATTAAGCACCTTCACTAGGTGGGGTCCGCAAGCTATTTTTAGGTGTATGTCTGTTTTTAGAATGATGAGAATATTCTAAAAGTAGCAGGATGCTGATTCTAGATGGTTGAGAAAATTCTATATTTAGATGAGTTTCTATTTTAGAACATGGGAGAAGTCTATTTATAGATCACATATCTAAAAATAGAATACATGTCGATTATTATTAGTCCTTAATGATAATCAGAAAATAAATAATAATTTATTCTCTTGGAGCACTTGATTTCAGGTAACTGATGTGGCAAACCAGTTAGCTGAAGGAATTACACATTCCAAGGTTTGTTAGTGACTCATGCATGATGGACTTCGTTGTAACTGAGTGTGACCCAGTTGTAACAGAGTTGGAAGAGTAGTTATGAGAGTTGCTATTTAGTTTAACTCAGTTAAGTGAGTTAAACTCAGTTGTGCTAGTTGTAACTAAATATACACTAGTGAAAGATGAGTGAATTAATTATTTAATTAATTCACAAGTAGTGTCTTACTTGCAACTGAATAAATACAAGATTTAACTACTTGCATGTCAGATCCATTGGAGACCTAGTGGAGAGATAGGTGAAAGGGTGTGTTTGACTATCCGTTGTGACTATAATGATGCATTCAATGCATCTAAACACACATTGGAGTTTCCAATGAGGATTGCACAGTCAAAGCAAGGCAAGATCAAATTCAATGAGGGATCTTCTTCAGTAGGGATTGTGCAGTGGAGGCAGGCTGTCAGGAGGCAGTAAATTGGTGCATGTGTGAACCAATTTTTGTATGACAGTGTGAGAAGATTGTATATTGTACTGAGAACTCTATGAGCTGATATTTGTATGAGATTGTTTCATGATTCCATGATATACATAATATATGATAGTTTGGGTTTTTAGCTTTAAGCTTTCCCGGTAAAACATCTTTTTATGTGCGATTGATTTTTCTTCATATGTTTTGCAATTGGCGATTTAATTTCCGCAAGAATTGAGTGGAAGGATTTTGTATTTAACAATGGATTTTATTGTTAGATCAGGGGAGTCTGGTAATATACATACATATTGTATAATATCTACATTGTATTAGAGCTATGTTAATCACTGAAGATTTCTATATTGAAGCAGTGCTGAGTTGTGTTGGTGGAACAATTCGAATTTGCTGCAAGAATTTCTTGGTGCGATAGTTGAGTAAACATTGAAATGGCTTTCAATGGGTTGTGGTTAGAGTATGCACTCGAGGGAAGGTTGAACTACATAGCGTGGAAGGATAGGATGGAGGTGGTGCTTGAATATAATGGCTTGAAGGAGTTCATCGATAGCGATGTTCCTAAGCCCACTTCGACAGATGTTGCATTACTTGACGACTGGCAAAAGAAAGTAGCGAAGACGAGAAGAATTCTGTTGGAAGGTGTGAAAGACCATATCGTGTCAAGCCTTCATGAGAAAGCCACTCCATTTGAAATGTGGAAAGCTTTGACAAATATTTTCCAAAGTAGCAGCGACCATAAGAAGTTGGCGCTGAAAGATAAACTCAGAAAAATCAAAATGGAGAAGGGCGACAATATTCCAAAGTATCTCACGAAGTTTGTCCATTGTAGGGATGAGCTGGGGAGTGTGGGAATTACAATTTCTTATGATGACTTGGTGAGCTTGGCTCTCCTTGGACTTTCGAAGAGTTGGCACAGTTATGAAGACTTTGTCAATGGGCGAGAGAGACTGCCGGATTGGGAGTGACTTTGGTCGGATCTAGTGCAGGAGGAGATAAGGCGGAATACCAGGGATGGCTCTTCATCAAAGCATGATGATGAAGAGGATTTTTATTTGACTACCAAAGCGAGGAAAGGGAAGGGGAAGAAATCCCATTCAAAATTCGAGGCTAAAGGCAAGAAGATGGATTTGTCCAAGGTGAAGTGTTTTCACTGTCACGAACATGGGCATCTCACCACTAACTGCCCACAGAAAAAGAAGAACAAGAAGGATGCTGGAGCTACAGCTGGTGAGGTCCTTGCCTCGCAATTTGAAATTTATTTCTCTTTGATCATATGCTTGGTTTCAAGCAAAATGGGATCGATTTGGTATCTTGATAGTGGTGCTTCCTTCCACATGACGGGAGATAATGAGCTTTTCAGTGACTTGGAGGAGAAATATCTCCAAATGCATATAGAGATGGGCGACGATGGACAATAAAATGCGATTGGAATTGGTACCATTACCTTTGAGAGGGATTCAGGTAAACCATTTCTATTGAAAGATGTTATGCATGTTCCAGGTCTAAAGAAGAACTTGGTCTCAGTCGCGATGTGGGAGGATAGAGGTTATGGCATTGTTTTCAGTGATGGAAAAGCCTTCCTGCGACATAAAACAACGGGTCAAACCAAGAGGATAAGGATTCAAGTTAAGAATATCTACAAGCTGGAGGTAGATGGCTGTGCTGCAATGGTGGGCAAAGAAGAAGAAGTGGTGAGCCGGGATGAGGGCGTATTATGGCTCAGGAAATTAGGCCAGTTTCACCATGGCACCTTGAAGATTTTGCAGCAGATTTCTACTGGAATTCCCAAGGGTACACTTGCGCAGATAGATTAGTGCAAGGAATGTACTATGGGTAAGTTTGGGAAGACCACCTTTCATGAAAAGGAGAACCGTGCTTCAGGGATCCTGGAGAGAGTACACACAGACGTGTGTGGAACATATTCGGTCGCTTCAATAGAAAAGCACAGGTATTATGTTTTTTTTTATGATGAATATTCTCGTAGATGCTGGATCTTCTTCATGTAGAAGAAGGATCGAACATTCTCAAAGTTCTGTGAGTTTAAAGCATTGGTGGAGAAAGAGTCAGGGAAGAAAGTGAAGGCTTTGCGGAGCGATAATGGTGGTGAATATATCTCGAACGAATTCAAAGAATTTTGTAGAAAATATGGAATTCGAAGAGAACTCATAGCACCTCATAACCCATAAAAGAATGGGGTCATGGAGAGGAAGAAAAAAACGATCATTTGTGCTCCACGAGCTATGTTGCATGATCAAGGCCTACCAATGCAATTGTGGGCGGAAGCATGCAACACTGCGGTTTATGTGCAAAACCATTGTCCTCATAGAGTACTTGGCATGAGTACGCCTGAAGAAGATTTTACTAGTAAGAAACCAGATGTTTCTCATTTTAATATTTTTGGCTCATTTGTTTATGTTCATGTGATCAAGAACGCCAGGAAGAAGCTGGAGCCGACTGCAGAAGTTGGGATATTTGTGGGGTACATAGAAACACCCCATAATTATTGTGTGTATTTTCCAAACAGTCAAATGACTGTGGCGTGATGGGATATAAAATTCAATGAGGAGAAAGCCATGAAGTTGTCGCTTGAGAGGGAGTTACACTTGCATGCAGAGGAGGAACTGCTTGTTCCCAAAGATGAGCCTCTAGATGTGGATCAAACACATGAGGAGGATCATGGAGTGGAGGAGTCCACTCACGTAGAGCCAAACATCAGAATTGGTAGAAGGCGTACCACAGAAGCTGAGAGGCTGAAGCTTGATGCGGCACAAAATGTAGGAGCCCCTACTTCATAGCGCAAACAAAGACAATCTCCTGACCTATATACTGGATACATGGCTCTCATGAGAAAATGTATTGTGACAGAGCCATCTTCTTTTCAGGAAGCAGTGTAGGAGCCCACATGGGTAGATGCAATGGTGGAGGAGTATGACTCCATTGTCAGAAACAGTGCTTGGGAAATTTTTCCAAGGTCGGTTGATAAATCAGTGGTAGGTTCAAGATGGATCTACAAGGTAAAGCAAGCTGCTGATGGGAGTGTCGAGAAGTATAAGGCAAGATTTGTTGCCTGGGGCTTCTCACAGATCGAGGGATTGATTATGAAGAAACCTTTGCACCCGTCACACGATATTCTTCCATAAGGACCATCCTTGCTCTCTCAGCGCAGATGGGTTGGCACATTCATCAGATGGATGTGAAGACTGCGTTCCTTAATGGGATCATTGAGGAAGAAGTTTAAATTGAGCAGCTTGAAGGATTTGAGAACTTCAACAGCGAGTCGCATATGTGCAGACTCAAAAGAGCGCTGTATGGGCTGAAGCAAGCACCCCGTGCTTGGTACACTCAGATCGACAGCTATTTCACTGGACTTGGCTTCACCAAGAGTGAGGTGGATGCAAACCTATACCAGATTGTGGTGGAGGGTAATATTTTAATCATTGTTCTTTATGTTGATGATTTAATGCTAACTAGTGATGAGCAGCTAATACCCTCATGAAGGAGGACCTTGCAAAGGAGTTCGAGATGAAGGATATGGGCCTCCTTCATTATTTCCTTGGATTGGAAATATGACAGCGAGAAGGTGAACTGTTTGTGTCTCAAGTCAAGTATGCAATGGAGATACTTGTTAAGTTTCACATGGAGGGCTACAAACCCATGGATACTCCTCTTCCAGGAAACTGGAGGAAAGAGGACGCTACATCTAGAGAGGTAGTGGATGCTACTGTCTATCGACAGTTGGTGGGTTCGCTCATGTATTTAGTTAATACAAGATCGAACATATGCTATTCGGTGAACCAACTTAGTCAAACGATGGTTAAGCCTACCAAGCTCTTTTAGAAGGTGAGCAAGCATGTCCTGAGATATCTCAGGGGCACATCTGAGTATGGATTATGGTATAGAAAGACAGATGAGGTGAAGTTGCATGGCTTCACCGATGCAGATTGGGCAGGCAGCCTAGCGGATAGAAAGAGCACATCAGGAGGGGTTTTCAGTATCGGATCTACAATTGTTTCTTAGTACAACATGAAGCAAAGATCTGTGGCACTCAGTTCAGCAAAAGTGGAAGACATGGCAACAAGTCAAGCTGCATGTGAGGCCACCTGGATGAGGAAGATCCTGGTCAGTTTGTTCAGTTCTCATTTAGATCCTACAATGATTCATTGTGATAATTAGAGTTGCATTAAACTCTCAATTAGTCATGTGTTTCATGATAGATCTAAGCATATAGATATCCGGTATCATCATATCAGAGATTGTGTGAAGCGAAAGATAATGTTGCTTTAGTACATTCCTATGGAAGATCAGGATGCAGATACTCTGATGAAGGTGCTCACTAGGAGAAAATTCGAATACCATAGAGATAGGATCAGGGTGAAGGATAATCCCTTTCTTGTTGAGAGGGAGTGTTGAGATTCAACAAGATGATGATCCTAGTGAAAATTAAGCACCTTCAATAGGTGGGGCCCGCCGGATATTTTTAGGTGTATATCTATTTTTAGAATGGTGAGCATATTCTAAAATTAGCAGGATGCTGATTCTAGATGGTTGAGCAAATTATATCTTTAGATGAGTTTCTATTTTTAGAACATGGGCAAAGTCTATTTATAGATCACATATCTAAAAATAGAATGCACGTCGATTATTATTAGCCATTAATGATAATCAGATAATAAATAATAACTTATTCTCTTGGAGCATTTGATTTCAGTTAACTGATGTGGAAAACCAGTTAGCTGAAGTAATTACACATTCGAAGGTTGGTTGGTGACTCGTGCATGATGGACTTCATTGTAATTGAGTGTGACCCAGTTGTAACAGAGTTGGAAGATTAGTTATGGGAGTTGTTATTTAGTTTAACTTAGTTAAGTGAGTTAAAATTAGTTGTGCTAGTTGTAACTAAATATACACTAGTGAAAGATGAGTGAATTAATTATTTAATTAATTCAAAAGTAGTGTATTACTTGCAACTAAAGAAATACAACAGTTAACTACTTGCATGCCAGATCCAGTGGAGACCTAGTGGAGAGATAGGTGAAAGGGTGTGTTTGACTATCAGTTGTGACTATAGTGTTGCATTCAATGCATCTACACACACATTGGATTTTCCAATGAGGATTGCGCAGCCAAAGCAAGGCAAGATCGAATTCATTGAGGGATCTTCTTCAGCAGTGATTGCGCAGTGGAGGCAGGCTGTCAGGGGGCAATAAATTGGTGCATGTGTGAACCAATTTTTGTATGACAGTGTGAGACGATTGCATATTTTACTGAGAGCTCTATGAGCTGAGATTTATATGATATTGTTTCATGATTCCATGATATACATAATATATGATAGTTGGGGTTTTTAGCTTTAAGATTTCCCCGTAAAACATCTTGTTATGTGTGATTGATTTTTCTTCATCTGTTTTGCAATTGGCGATTTGATTTCCACAATAATTGAGTGGAAGGATTCTATATTTAAAAGTGGATTTAATTGGTAGATCAGGGGAGTCCGGTAATATACATTCATAATGTATAATTTCTATAATATGCACAATTGGATTCCACTTGACATTCACATGTTCAGGTTTGAGGAAGGGACTTACTTCTGTTGGAAACATTTTATTCTTGAACCAACGTTCTCCAGTGGCCGAGGTTTGAGTAGCTTGGGCTATGATGGCTTCAAATATTTTGAAATTATTTTTCCCAAGTTTGACTTTCTCCCCATCAAAGCTCTCGGAAAAAGCCTGTGCTAAGGCCAAATTTTCTCTGAATTTTTGTTTGCAAAAACTTATACCAGCCTGCTGATTTAAATTGAGGTTTGGCTCTAGCATCAACAAACCTGGTGTTTGCTGGCTCAGACCTATTAACATTCCCACCATTTCCCATAATTCTCAACAACTAAGCTCCCTCTAAACGCACAACTATTTAAACTGGAGGCAAAACCCTACATGGAGCCCTGATTTCTTGCCTTGGAATGATAAACTAGTTGCTAGAAGACGTGACTCCTGTTAGCTGTAACTTGCATAGAGAAACTCAGGCTTGAGAATATTGAATTTAACCCTATGAAGCTACGCCTTTAATCATGGTATGGTGTGATGGCATGATTTGAAATCATTCAAACACGGGCGCCAAGTCACCCCATAACTTATAAAACTCCACTGCATCATTTAATAATTGATACCTTGTATCATGATCTCCACTTTAGCTTAGTAGGGCAGCTGCACTAATACTATAACCATTCACCTATAATAATTCTCCTAAGTAAAAAATAATTAATCTTGTTAAAAATAATAATAATGTTATAACATAGGAGATCTTCAATCATCTTCAAAGAGGAATGATCTTTTCATTGAAAATATTCCTTGCAGCTCCTTATGCCTGAGAAATAACTGCCTTTATCTCTGTATTGTAATATAACTAATCTTCAGAGAAATAGCTGCACTTTTCACTATGTTTCCAATGAAAACAGGTTCCTGAAGAAATAACCGCCCTTTTTTTACTGTGTCAGTAATGTATCCTTCAATTTGGAGAAATAGCTGCCCTTTTTATATCATTGTATTACCAATGAAACTTAAACAGAGGTAGCTATTATCCTGGAAAGAGCAGCTATAATTTTATTACAAAAATGACCAATAGCCTTCGACACTAACCTAAGTTAAAATAATGGTTTTAAATTATTTTATGAACATGAGACACAATACCACCTATAAAACTTAAAAAATCTTTTGGTTTTGAGACTCCTTTTGGTTTTCTATTGAAAATGACTCGAACTTCGACATGGGCTAGGAAATAAGAAAAAATTGAAAATAGTGATACAATGGCCGTCAGACTATTAAAATTTATAGTGCTAATAGTGGCTCCTATTGGGATGAAGTCTTCCCTGTGAGGCTTCAAGGACTGTAGACTCAGTGCCTTATAACTTTCAAAATTCAGAAGACTTCTGGAAATTATGACTAGGACTGACCTTTGACTGACTAGACTCAAAACTGATCATATTTACAGACACAAGTACCATTGGGAAGGGATTTTTATTGACACATCACCCTAGATATTTACAATGGAATGACTAACTAACTTATCAAAGATGCTTGAGAAGAAATATATTTTTTTCCAAAAATTGAGCAATTCTAAATGGCCCAAACCACAAATTGTTAAAATTACCATGCTTTCCATGGTCTTCCCTCCTGACATCCCAGCACAACACCAAATCATTTTCTTGAAATAATTTTTGATTTTCTCTTTAGTCAAAAACAGATTTGACTTTAGTCTGATATTTCTGTACTTTTTCCATTAATGATTCTATGATTTGATGAGTTTTTATCAGCTGCAACATTCTCCTTTGAATTGGATTTTCATCATCAATTCAATCTTGCAGAAACTTCATAACATGAAGAGATAATTACAATGGCATTACAACATCAATACCATATACAAGCTGAAAGTGAGACATTCCAATTGATATTTTTCCACTTACCCTGTTTTCCCAAAGAGCATGCACTAGCTGAATGTCCCAATTTCACTTATTTTTAGGCAACATCTTCTTAATGATTCTCACCAAGATTTTATTGGATGACTCAGCTAGCCCGTTACCTTGAGGGTAATAAGGTGTGGAATGAGTCAATTCAATACCATATTGCTGACAGAAGCTATTCATCTTAGTAGACTTAAAATCCATTGAATTACCAGTCACTAATTATTGTGGACAACCAAATATAGACATAATGTTTTCCAACAGAAATTTGATTATTACTGTATCAGTGGCATTCCTGGTTGGAACAACTTCAATCCACTTAGTAAAATATTCTGTAGCTGTAAGAATCCATCTATGCTGTCCTGATGAAGGTGAATGAATTTCACCGCTGAAGTTTAACCCCCACTACTGGAAAGGAACATCTACTGAAATATGAATAAGAGGAAATGGAAGAAAATTTTGATTACCAACAAACTTTTGACATTAGACACAAGTCCTAAATTTGGAAAAAACATCTGAGAAAAGAGTTGGCCAATAATAGCCAACTCTTAAGATTTTGTTTGCAGTGGCTTTCCAATACAAATGTCCTCCACACACTCCTACATGTATCTCTGTCATAATATCCCGTGACTAAACTTCATTTACACATCTCAATAAGACTCCCACAGGGTCTTTCCATTACAGATGGTCTTCTAAAATGCAATACTTAACAACCTTCAATTTAAAAGCTCTCTTTTTTACTTCTCCATTTCAGGGGGACAGTTGAAATTTAACAAAAAGTATACCATATCCTTATACCAATTTGAATGAAATATTTTAGGATAATCAGATATACCTTCTCCATCTTTTTCCTCAACTACCTCCATATCCAGATTTAGAGCCTTGCAATTAGATTCAACCATCAAGCGAGCCAAGCCTTGTCCTTTTATCAATTTAGTAGGTCTGATCTCAATATTAAATTCCAGAATTTTGGCCAACCATCTTCCCCTCTTGCCATCTATATGTGGCTGCAGCAATACATCTTTGACAATGATATTTGGCACAAAAGCAACAATTTTTGAATGTAACACATAAACTTGAAAAGACTTTAAAGCCTTAACTAGTGCATATGCTTGTTTTCAGTCGCTTTACTTTAATTCAGCATCTCTTAAAGCACAATTGAAAAATGAAATAGGTTGTTCTAAGCCTTCTTTGTTCTTTTGTAACAAGACAACTGCAATTGTTTCTTCTGAAGTATATGAAAAAAGTAGAAAATATTTTTCAAAATGAGGACTAATTAAAACTGGAGCTTCAGTCAAGGAAAACTTGATCGCTGAAAAAGAATTTTTTTCTTCATCTCGCCACTTGAATTCTGCATCTTTCTTCAGCAAGGAATTTATATGTTTGATCAGCTCTGTAAAATTTGGAAAAAAGCGCCTCAGAAAATTAATTTTCCCTAAAAATGACTGCAATTATTTTTTATTCCTTGGCAAACCAATCTTCTGAATAGCCTCAACTCTCCCTGGATCAATATAGATACCACTTTCTGTCACAATATGTCTCAATAATTTTCTTTCTTGAACAAAAAAGGATGACTTCTTTAGGTTCAAGGACAAACAAAATTTTCTGCATTTTTCAAAAACTTGTTTCAAATGATCTTCACCAGATTTTGAATAGACAGTAATGTCATCCAAGTAAATGACTACAAATCTGTCTTTTTTCTCCCGCAAAGGCAATATCCATTGCCCGATGAAATGTTGCGGCTGCATTCATTAGACCAAATGGCATTTTGTTGTACATGAATGTCCCCCAGGGTGTAGTAAATGTTGTCTTTTCACTGTCTTGTTTATCAACTGAAATATGATTATAGCCTGAAAATCCATTTATCATTGACAATATTTTGGAGCCTACAACTTTCTGCAAAATATAATCCATCTTGGGTAATGGATATTTATCATTCAATGAACACCGGTTCAGATTGCGAAAATCAACACAAACTATTATTTCGCCATTCTTATTTCGAACCGGGACTATATTAGCTACCCAATTAGAAAATCTTAAAGGCATAATTATTTTTGGTTCCCTTAATTTTCTGATTTATTTTTTAATGATAGGGAGCAACATGGGATTGATATGCCTTATCTTTTGCTTTTAGGGGAATTTTGTGCTCCATTATATCTCTATCATAGGTCTTCAACTCACTGTAGGACCATGCAAAAATATTTGCATATTGTTTCAGCAGCTTGACATATTTTGTTCTAGTTTCTAGAAAAAGAAATTTAGAAACTTTGACTAATTTTAGCTGATCTTCTGTACCAATATTACAGTAAATTGTACTCTCTTTATTAGCTTTATTTTCAGGATTTAAAAAGACATCATTATTATCAAAAGATATTTCTAAAGGAACTAGGCCTTTAGGAATATAGTTAGTTTTCAGATCAATAATGTATTTCCCAGCCATGGTCTTTTTGAAAGACTTATTGTTTTGATTTTCAACAATGTATTGCTCATCATCAATTTGAATGTCTGCAAACTCTTCAACACACTAAATTTTTTTGAATTTATTTGTCATCCTCAAATACTTGCCAGTATTTGATATTATCAGGAATAGAAGGTCTGTTTTTTATTTGAACATCATATGTTGCCTTGAAATCAGGAGGAACTTTGAAATTACTAGCAACAATTGCTAGTGAATCAGCCATTTGATTTTCATCTCTAGTGACAAAATTTACATTAAATGCTGAAAAATAATGCTCAATTAAGTTCCATACTTCATTCCTATAATTCCTCAATTTGTAATTTTTAACTTGATAGTTGTTTCTCACATGCCTTATCACCAATTCTGAATCAACAAAAGCAACTAGCTGTTCAGCTCCCAAGTCTTTCGCTGCCTTCATACCCAGAACAAATGCCTCATATTCAGTAGCATTATTAGTGGTTTCAAATTGCAGTTTATATGATATAGTTACCCTTTGATGAGTGGGAGAAATGAGAACTACACCAGCTCCCGATCCTTCTATTGATGAGGCTCCATCAAAGTACAAATTCCAGATCTGTCCTCCCTATAAATGCTGCTCATTTGTATCTTGGAAGTGCTGTTTTTGATTGATTTCAGGCTGGAAATTGTTATCATCAACAACAAGGTGTAATATGGATGACCCTAATTCCTTCTCCTCAGCATATATAGGATGATTTGAGGGATTATGCTGATCACTGATGATATAGGCCATTTGGGTTTCCCTATACAACCTCCTAAATTCTCCTCCAAACACTGGGATTGTGGCATATGACATATCCATCTAAAGGGTGCCCCCCAATTTTTTAGACCAAGATCTGGAAAGCAGTGTCCCAAATCTAGAAGCTATGTCTGCAAATACAATGTCCATCACTAAGCTTTTCATAGGAAGCTGGGTAAGAGAAAAAACCAAGTCTTTAATCACTCCTAAACACTTGAATTTTTTGTAATCAAAGGTGTATAGGTCATGGTATTTATTGGTGATTTCTAATAATAATTCATCCATCACTTTCTTTGGCATTAGATTGTGAGAAGCCCCAAAATATGATAGAAAATTATGCAACAATTTGTCATGTATATTGAGTGAGAGATAGAAAGGTGGTGAATTATCATCATTTTGATCTTGGACATGGAAACCTAAATAAATAGTAGGATTTTCATCCTCAATATTGACTGAATCAGGAGTGAGAGGTGGCTGTAACAGACTTTTAAAAGACTCTTTGTATGCTGGATTTTTCAACAATTCCAGAAGTGGAACAAGAACATTAATTTTATTCAGTTCTAATTTGAAACTGAAATAGAGAGGATCTAATTCTTTATTTTCTGCATAAATTTTGATGATTGGGGCAGAATTAAGAGGTGGAGGGAATCACTGACTTTGGCCTTTTATTTAGCAGCTGGTTTTTCAGAATCTAATTTTTGTTGAGGTTGCTGAATAGGACCTTTGGACCTCAAAGGATAATTTCTGTTTTGATCTTCTTATTGTTTTTTATCATTTTGTGCATGAATTTGAGCATTCTCATCATCTGAAAATAGATATATCCCTGACCGGTCTTCATATTCTTGTAAAGTCAAACAATTAGACTGTGATGTTTCTCCTACAAGGTTTATGTCTTCATTTTATTCGTCATGTTCTTGTTTCTCTTCTTTAGCAAAATTATTTAAAGGAGGTTGAACATTTTAATCATCAGCATTCCTCCTTGGGCTTTATAGGATTTGTTGAGGCTGAAAAGGTATTTTGAAGGGAGCCTGATTTCTATTGGCTTCATTTTGATTGGCTCTAGCAGCTGGTTTGTTTTATAACTCCAATTTTTTCATCTTAGAGGCAGGTTCCTTGATCAAATTGGACAGTTGATTAGTCTTTTCTTCTGCTGTAAGATTTTTGGAGGAAGAAGGTTTTTCTTCTTTCATTTTCTTTTTGTCCTTTGCTGCTTTCTCCTCTTCCATTTTCAATTTATTTGAAGCCATAAGATTAGACTGCACTCCAATTGTAGCCTCTTGCATATCCATAAATGTTTGTGCTTTCTCAACCCTTAACCATAAAGAAAACTCAGAATCTAAAGCACTGACAAAAGTTATCATAACCGTGGTTTCAGGAGGCTTAATTTCTTTAGGAATTTTTTGATAAATTTTATTAAACCTCTTTGTAAAATCAACCAATGACTCATCCATATTGTTTTTCAGAGTTCTAAACTCTGTAAGGTAGTACACATATTATTTCCTATCTCCCCATTGTTTCACAAATACTTCCTCCAATTCGTTTATTCTTGTTATTAAGTTTGGTGGCAGACTTCTAAGACATTTACGAGCTTCTCCATCCAAGCTCTGAACAAAGAGTCTTAACCAGACATCTTCATGTTCAATGTTCTGGTTATCAGCATAACTGTAGAAAGCAACCAAATGTTCCTCAATAGAAACTCCTTCTCCCTCCCATGTGTATTTTGGAAGATATTTCAGGTAATCCCCTTAAGGAAGAGGATGTAATGGTTGAGGAAGAGCAAGTGGTGCATATCTTGCAGCCACTATTTGCTGCATCCTTGTATGGGCAGGCTGAGCCATGGTTTGCAGATATACAGTTGATGGATGACTGGTTGATGTAGCTATTTGTGAATTAGGAATTACAGTTTGTGAAATTTGAATATGATTTGGGACAACAGAAAATTGGAAATCTTGGGATGATTCTTCAAGTTTTTGGACTAAAAACAGTGAATTTTCAAAGAGATAAACATAGGAGGTCTTGATTTCACCTTCTATAGAAGAATCAGATTCAACTGTTGTCTCTTGAGGGGATGAGGTAAATTCAATGTTATTTTGCTGAGCTAAAAAGCCAAATAAGTTGAAAGTCAGGCCTTGAGGAACACTCTCTTCTAGTGGATGAGAAGAGGATGACCCAACAGCTGGATTTCGAGACAAAGGAAAATACTCTTGCCGAGGGGTAATAAAAGATTTATATTCAGGATGAGTTTGAAGGAAATTTAAAATGGTTTTAAAATCTTCTTTAATAAAAAAATCCCTATCAAGAAAAAGTGCAATTGCCAATACTTGTTCTAACTCCACTTCTGTCAGCACAAAGTCTTCTGATTCCTTATTGACACTTGAAACCTCTGTTTTTTTCCTCTTTGAATGGAATAATACTTATCTCAGATTTTCTAAATGATGATTGAGAAAAACTTTCAGCTGAGCCTAGGTTAACACCATCTACTTTATTTTCTAGGGAAGCAGTTTCAACTTGAGATTTTTCATCAGAACATTTTGAAACTAAAACTTATTTTGATTCTAAAGTAGATGAAGGTACCTTTTGCTTTGAAATGTACTTTTTATGTACCTTCTTCACTGACTGAGATGTGGCTTCAAATGAGCTCTGTTTTCCCTTTGCATCTTTAATGATCTTATCTGGGTCAGAAACTGGAGTCACAATAGGTGATCTCTGATTTCTCCTTGTAGCAGGAGGTCTTGAAACCCCTATTCCCCTTTGTGGAGTCTCCAGGTGAACCGATTTTTAGTCTTCTTCAAGTCACCAATTCTTGTTCACCATCAAGAATTGATTTTCAACAATTCTATTATCACTACGCTAGATTCCTAAGGCTGAAGAAGGAATCCCAACAGAGGTAACCACAAACCAAAATTTTGGCTTGATAGCTAGCCCTACCAAACTGGAGAGGTATCTCTCGATAAGGTCACAGCTAGGAGGGTTGGAGGAATTAAGGTTTTTAGGCTAGATATGAGTGCAGGGTTTGTTTTTTATTTGATTGGGGTTGAGATTCACTAGATGAAGATATTAGGTCAAGGGAGCTAGGTTAGGGAAAATGATATAGGGTTGCAGGGATCAATGGGGAAAGGTAGGTGTTTGGTCAATTTAGTGTGTCCTAAATTGCTGCATTTAATTTGTCAATCCGGGATTCGTAAGCTGATGAAGTGCGGCGCACTATATGTGCAAGATAACCTATTTCTTAACTTTTTGTCGTTTTTGGTTTTCTAGGATGAAATGGAAATTCTAAAATGAAAACAAGTATGGTTATGTTTGTTCAAGGAAATGATATCCTCTATAATGATTTACCAACTTGAAACTTAAAAAGGAATTTAAAACATACAATGACAAAACTTGAAAGGAAATGAAAATGTGCTGCTGAAATGAAAAGGTGCTGCTAGTCTAATAAATCAAAACAGTGAACTATTGAGCATGAAAACCAAACTATTCTTGCTGTTGTCTAAACACAAAAGAAACTATGCTTAAAGAAATCCAAAATTGCAACAAAGTAAATCTAAATCAAATTACATCAACTTGTCTTCTGATCCCTCATCATTAGTCCAGCTATGATTTTCGGAAGTAACCATAAGCAAATTGAGTAACTGATATCTAACTTGCAGAAAGTAAACTAATATCAAACCACACATTCATAATTCAATCCCTCACCATCAGTCCAGCTGTGGCTTTCGGAGGTAACTGAAAATGTCATGCACAATTTAATATTTCTAACTTGCAGAAAGGAAACTAATACCAAACTACACATTTCATAATACAATCCCTCACCATCAGTCCAGCTGTGGCTTTCGGAGGCAACTGAAGATGTTATGAGCAGTTTAATATATCTACATTTGCAGAAAGGAAACTAATACCAAACTACACATTTCATAATACAATCCCTCACCATCAGTCCAGCTGTGGCTTTCGAAGGCAACTGAAGATGTTATGAGCAGTTTAATATATCTAAATTTGCAGAAAGGAAACTAATACTAAACTACACATTTCATAATACAATCCCTCACCATCAGTCCAGCTGTGGCTTTCGGAGGCAACTGAAGATGTTATGAGCAGTTTAATATATCTAAATTTAACTATTGAAGCAAATGAGCAAAACTGAATTAAACAAAGCAGTACTGAAATTAAACAGAAACTAAGAAAAACAAATTAGCAGCAGAACAATGTTAATTCCATGTCATTAGTCAAAAAGCTATGAAAATGCCCGGGCTGCCTATCTATAACCTGAAACAAAAACATTGATCAGTGATTAATAACATAAAACATGAAAGACAGAAGTGAAATAGAAAGCATGAAAGTTTATAAACAGAAATGAAGCATATGTATCATGAAAAATGCAGTGTATAAACATGTGAATGGATTATGGCACAATGAGCTTTAAAGAAATGAAATAAGAACTATACAATAATGCACAGAACCTTGGCAAGTGCAGGGGCCCTCTACACCAGCCTTGGCAAAAATCTTCAAGTACGAATCACGTTGGAAAACAGAGTCTTCTTATATTAATATGCAGTCATAACAGTAAGGTAGTATTACGGCACAAAGGCAGCGTAATTACATTACAGAGCAGACTAATAAAAGATAACAGAGACTAACATAGACTAATCCCATATGCGTATGCAAACGCGTTATTTATAACAAAAGAAACATAACTAATTCCTAAAGTTTATGCTGATGGAGAACACGTAGACCATTACGTCCACAGATCTAGGATCATGGTCGTATTGAAAAGTAAATCTATGAGGAGTGGATGTTTGAATTTGGATAAGGAGCCATGTACAGATGTTGATTTATCCTCCGTAATTCAGAAACGGCCATATGAACCTTCACGTGACACGAAACAGAGTCCTGTCACCGTGAGACTCTACGGTTGACTTCCATTTGGACGCCTTTGACCGCAGCTTCTTTAGATGAGTTTGCTCGAGCCAATAGGATACGAACCATGTCCACATCATTTCTGACTTGCCCATGTGGCTCGTTTTTCCTGTAGACACCTGTAACATAGAGTTTCACAAAATGGCTGCGGAAAGTTGCAGCAGCTGCGGAAAGTGGCAAGATTCCGCAGCTAAATGAACAAAATCTAAATCAAACAGCAGACACAAAAATATAATTAAAAACCATGTTAGATGCTCTTTTGCAATAAATATACAATGATATTGACAACTTGGGAGGTTCAGGTGAGTGAAAAAGGTATGGAAAAGTGTATGGAAAAGATGCAGAATTGAGACTCAATAGTAGGCATAAGGATTATTAATTTAAGGATGATTGTGATGAGATGGTTTTAAGACTGATGAGGAGCTAGGAAGAGCATGGGGAATTTATTCTTCCTAAACAGAGGAAAATGGACAAATTATGAAATCTTTCCCTAAATAGAGCATGAGCAAGCATGTGTTCTGATTTCAACTTGAAAGAGATCATACAATAGAGATGTAATGAACATGAACACAACACATTCTAACATATGAAACTGAAGAAAAAAACAATGATAAACATCATACCACATGTATCCCCAAAAATAGCTGCAACTCTTCTTTATTAACTGGCCAAAATTGAGCACAATAGTTCCTTGATCAACAAGCTAACATACAAATTGATTCCAACCTTTCAAAATGAGTAAAAAATTACATGATATAGGCCTCAAAAACCCTCTCCCAACCTCAGGGGTCGAATCCCTAAGTTTAGGAGCCGATCCACAATAATCTGAACTGATACCTAGAGTGTAGGGAGGTCCAAGTGACTCCTCCCTAACTTCCATGAAATTGGTTCATTTGACTTAAGGATAACTTTCACCTAATGAATCTACCCCTAGGTAACTTATCCATAGCATAATTAAATTTACCATCATCAATTACATAGGTAGAAACATTAATTTCTGAAGTAAAGTCAAAATTTCAGTAAAAAAACCAAAAATATCAGCAAAATGTATCATTTGCATCGTCATATAAGGATTTGCGCCCTCCCAGAAGAGATCCTTTTTGCAAACCACTTTTGGAAGCCTTCCTGGTGTCCAAATTGGGCCCAGGATAGCTCGTTGGAAATCTTATCCTATATTCTTTCCAAATATTCCTTTAGTTTGCAGAATGGACTTGATTTGTCCTGTCAAAAATTGATTCTCCCAATACTTTTCAAAAAGTGCAGAATGAGGGTGCGAAAATGTAGTGTGTTGTTGTAGGAAACTTTTGGAGCCCATCCTCAACTCCAAATTGAGCTCAATATAGATCATTGGAAATTGATCTCTGTCTAGTTATCATTTGAGTCATCATGAAATTCATTTGGAGACTCCATCTAGGAGAAAAAAATGATTTTCCCAAGGTCACTCTAGAAGTACATAAAACCTCTCGTAGCACCTGTATTTTTGACATTTCTCCAAAACCATGATACTTGTGTAAAAAATGAAGGAAGTTTTAATTTTATGACCTATTATGGACAAAAAAATATGTATCGTTTTTGAAATTCATCTCTATTTGGTTAGAAACACAGTTTGAATAAAAACCGGCCCTATGTGTGGCAAATGATTTGCCCCTTGGAATGATTTCTTGAAAAATGGTGGGGACATGATGTTTATGATATTGAATGACTTCATACTTGCTGATATGAACTCCATTATGCCTCGTCTTCTCAGATGTCTCTAATTCCATAGCAAAACCTAACACAGTGGGGGAGGAAATTAAGGTTTGGTGTAGGAAAAACAGGGGATTTATGAAAACCTTGTAGAGGGAGGGGAATGAAGGGGTTAGGGGTTGTATAAATTATTGGGGAAATTTTGGTGGATAGGGATAGATTTTAGAGAGTGGGGGAAAGTGGAATTTCAAGGATTGAGTTAGGGGAAGGGGTCCAAAAGGGAAAAACATAGGCCTCGTCTAGAAAAGTGTCAAATTGTAGCAATAGGCTAGGGCATGTGAAAAAAATGATGATTTTGAGGGATAAGAGTGATGGGAAGTATTTAGGAAGGCATATTAAGGATAGGGGAAGGTGTAAGAGAATCAAGATACAAGTCTTGTTGATGATTTAACCATGGAAGTCATGAAACCAAGAAAAATGCCCTCAAAACCCTAGGAGAGGGAATTGAGCGTTCCAAGCACAACTGGGAGACAAATATGGTAAAAAAAAAACCACTTAATTGGAAATGATAGTTTTGAACCTGAAATTTTTGAATACCTTTGAATATTACTACTCCTTCAAAAGATGAATTTGATGGTGAAATGACCAATTTTCATGATTTTGACCCTATGACCTAATGATGGCACAACATGGAAGAATGAGTTGAATGATGACCATGATGACTATGGGACTCTTTCAACAATGAATGAACTGACCATGATGATGTCCATTGACCATGGAGGTGAAAGGAGTAGTAATTATCTCAATATCCTAATCAGTGACCAAATTTTTGCATGACCTAGTGGAATGATAAAAAATTTCTGAATGAAACCCTAATATGAATATGAAAAGAGTGACTTTGATCACTGATGGAAGAATGAAAATTCTGACACTAACATCGGCCTTATTGGGGATGGAAGCTCCTTGGAGGTGTCAATAACATCGTAGAACAACTGCCTAACCTGTTATCACTCTCAAATTTTCATATTTTTTTTGATAGGGTCATCATAAGCTTCACCTTGTCTCATTAGGTTATATCATTCATTTGATGAGAAATTCACTTAGTCATGTTTATTATGTCATAGACACTTCATTAGTCTTCTCATTAGGGTCATATCCATAATAATACACCTTGGGTTCACTTGCGTATTCATCTAATAAAAAAAAAGAGCCACTTGTCTAGTTTTTCACAGTTTTGTAGCGAATACAGTGAAAAATAGGAAGATTTCGTTACGAAACTACTTGACAATTTTGTAGCAAATCTGAGGATTTCTCAGCTTTTTGACTTTTTGAGCAGTCAAATTCAAGGGAATTTTTTGGGAAAACATAGAAGCATTCTAAGAAACTGAGAGAGGTTATTGTCAAGCACATATCAAATAACATTAACCTCTTTCAATTTTCTCAAAGGTGCTACATTGGGATATTCAGAGATGTCTTTCGGCTCTATTTTCAGAATGCAGAATTCTCCTGTTTTATACATGTTTTTAGAATGAATATTATGGACAACTAGAGATGGTTTTCAAAAAAACAAGAGTGGTTTTGCTTCATAACATTCCGATTTACAAAAACCTCCTCCTATTTTGCAACAACTATCAAGGATAGGGAGATAGGAGCTCATATTTGAACCCTATTTTTTCATAAAAATAAAGTCATTTTATTGGTAAATTAACTTGCTAAAGGTGAAAATGATACTTTTTGAAGAGGGTAAGTGATCTGAAAGGACTGTATTAGTTTGCTGTGCTAAGTGTCTTTTCAGTTATAAAACATGTACATATTTGTCTCCATTTGTTTTCTTAAGGATTGAGGAATTTAACCATGAAACATAGATGAAATTATGAGTTTTAATCATGTTAATAAGACAAAATAACACTAAAAAATAGCGTATAATAGAGAAATAACATCACACATAAGATTTACATAGCAGGCATGATGAAGCAGTTCACCCCTTCTAGGCTACATTTGCTGGTCCGACTCCCAATGGCATGTCCCTCTTTGTCATTATGCTCAAAATTGAAAATACATGTGTTTACAAGCCTCCAATGCTATTTTCTCTGCACCAATGGCTCCAAAACGCTCAAATCAGTCTAGGTAGACTCTTGTTTCCCCCAAATTGGTCGAAAATTGACCTCCCTAGCCATTTTCCCAATGACAGCTACAAATGCTCCACTAAATGTGGAGAACTGTAGTTAACTATAGTTAAAATAGCAAACCCAACGAATTTTAGTGGCGCTCCCAACATCCCGCCAATGCAAACTGTTACATTTAAATTTTTGGTTAAGGGGCAGGGTGGCCACATGCCGACCCCCCACTTAAACCTCGCGGTCACGTAAACTTCGACATTTAAAACATCGAGCAGAACTCATAATCGATAAGAGAGTTTCGAAACCCGTTAGAATATTCGACGGAAACCTTGCATATGTGATAAGTATGAACTTTGACCGCCAGAGGTTATGGTGATAAACCGTTGGGTTTAACATTTGATGTTGCAGTTTTAGCTGTAGTGATATGTGAGCCCCCATGTGCAACTAATGTAAAACTTAAATTGCACCAACACACTATAAGGTTAAGAATCACATGACAACGGAGTTGGTCAAAGTCTTGCGGGCACACCTGGAGGTCACGGGGTCAAACCCCTTGGATTCCAAAAATTTTTACACGATAGTACAGGGGACACGTGGTAGCCTTCGGGCTGGCCACGTGTCACCCTTTCATTGGTTCTTCAAAATCCAATGTACATCCATAGAAAAATCACATAACGCCACTTGGAATTCACTGGTTGGCTTGGGAAAACGACATATTCTCAGGAATATTCCACCTTTTACTGACCGTACCTACATGCTGACTGGGCATCCCAGTCACCCCTGTCACAAAAATTTTAGCTATTTAGGAAATCGATCAGAACGTGATATCTCCCTCATACGACATCGGTTTTTCGAATTGTTCATGGTGCCAGAATCAGAACGACGAGATCTACCTGGTCACTCAAGTTCGGTATAGTTTCGAGAACTTTCAATCTTGAGAAAAATTCATGATCTCCTGATCACACCTCCCTATTGGGAAGATTTTGGACCCCAAAAGACTTTGATTACCTATTCAGTAGATGAGGGTACAACTCCCTCACCTTTCCAAATTCCATCCAGTTTGCCTTACTTGGCTTACTTCCTTTGAGCCCAACTCGAAGGTAGTCAAAACTTCCCCTCTTAGATGCTCTTGTCCTCCTGTCAAGGATGATATCCTCCTTGAGCTCATCCAGAAATTTTGGTGTGAAATGTTCAATAGAAGGCAACTGAACATCACTCCCTTGATCATCCATCAAAGGTAGCTCATACAAGCGTAAATTTTCAACATTAACAACTGAATACATTTGCACATATGAAGGCAAGTCAAGTTGAAATGCATTGTTACCAAATTTCTTGATGATCTTAAATGGACCATAACGAATGGACTTGAGCTTTTTACCTTCTCCTTGCATCCTTTCTTTGCTTATGTGAAACCATGCCTCATCTCCTTCTTGAAACTTGTGATCAACTCTATCTTTGTCATTCCTCTCCTTGTATTTTCTTTGAATCTTCTCAAGCTGTTCTTGAACTTATTGATGATCAATATAAATTTTCTCAATGAACTTTTGAGCCTTGTCAATATCACTATTCCCTTCAATCGCAACATCCTTCTCAAAGATGAATTCTAATAGAGATTTTGACAGATACCCAAAGCATGCTTCAAAAGGTGAAGTATTTGTAGAAGAGTGATTGGCCTGGTTGTAAGCATGATGAATGTAATGCAGTTGTTCATCCCACAACTTGGGATGTTTGCTGCAATATCCTCTCAATAGATGCACAACGGTTCTTTTCAACACCTCGTTTTGGCCATCAGTTTGAGGATGAAAAGCAGTACTCCTTTCAACTTTGTGTCCATTATCTTCCAAAGATTAGAACAAAAATTCCCATTGAACTTGGAATCCCTGTCACTAACAATAGAAGTTGGCAATCCATAATGAAGCCACACATGTTGAAAATAAAGTTCAACATTTTGTTCAGTAGTAATGGTTTTCTTACATGGCATAAGTATACAAATTTTACTGAATCTATCCACAACTACATAAAGATAATCATGTTGTTTTCTTGACATAGGTAGACCTCCAAAAAATTCCATGGAGACACTCTCACATGGCCTTGATGGTACCGGTAGTGGCGTGTACAACCCAACCTTCCTATTTCTAGGCTTGCTTGATGCACACATAGAACAACCTCTTATAAAACCTGACACACTATCTATCATGTGAGGCCAATAGCAACACCTCTGTAGATGCGCCACTATTTTTCTTACCCCAAAGTGTCCAACAATAAGAGATGAATGAGCCTCTCTCATGACACTAATCCTCTCTCCTTGTGGTATACACAACTTGCCCAAATGAAACAACAAATTGTTATGCATGTGATAATAATTTTCCTCAACTTGATTCCCTTCCCTCAAACTAGAATACACATCTTGAAAATAAAAATCATGTCCATATTGTTCTATGTAACTCTCATGTACAATAGAATCATTTTTAAGCAATGTAGAAGCACTTATGATTGGCCTTGAAAGCATATCAACAAATTTATTGAAATTACCTTTCTTTTACCTTATAATCAAGTGAAATTGTTGAATAAATCCCATCCACCTGAAATGTCGTGATTGCTGCAATTTTGTTTGCGACTACAAGTACTGTAATGGTTGGTGATCGGTATGTATAATCGTCTCTTTACCCATCAAGTAGTGTTTCCACTTCTTGACGCTTTGTACCAATGCATACAAATCTTTGTCATATGCAAGATAATTAGTTATAGCACCATTGAATGTTTCATAATGAAAAGCGACAAGCTTACCATGCTGCAAAAGTACTGCGGCCATGGAATAATCACTAGCATCAGTTTGTATCTCGAATGACTGTCTCAAATTTGGTAATGCAAGAACTGGAGCTGAACTGATCTTGTATTTTAAAGCTTCAAAATCTTGCTACTGTTTTCCTCCCCATTGGAAGCCTTTCTTCACACTTGTCATTGCATGCATAGGAGCTGCTATGACAGAAAATTTAGCAATAAAATTTCTCCAATACTGAGCTGTGCCTAATAAAATTCTTACCTCGGTTACTGTTTTGGGAGTGGGCCAATTCAAAATGGCTTCCACTTTAGAAGGATTAATTCTCAACTCGCCTCCTCCTACAATGTGTCCCAAATAAACCAAAGAAGTCTTTCCGAACTCACACTTTGACATCTTAAGAAACAATTTCTCTTTCTTCAAAACATCAAGCACCCTATTTACATGCATGACATGTTCTTCTCTTGTTTTGCTGAAAATCAGCATATCATCTAAATAAAAAAATCGCAAAGTCATCAAGAAATGGACGCAAAACATTATCCATAACACGCATGAAAGTTTCTGGTGCATTACACAAACCAAATGGCATAACCAACCACTCAAAGAGTCCTTGTTTGGTTTTGAATGCAGTCTTTCATATATCACTTTATGCAATTCTTACTTGATGATATCCACTTCATAAATCTAACTCAGTCAAAAATTTGCTTCTTTCAGTTGATCAAGAAAATCATCTATCCTTGGGAGTGGGTATCGATTCTTCACGGTTATCTTGTTCAAAGCTCTGAAGTCTACACACATGTGCCAAGTCCCATCTTTCTTTGGAATCAAAACTATGGGTGAACCGCATGGAGAAGTGATTGGTATTATGAGTCTTATGATTTGCCTCTTTATTTCAACATTCTCCATTATCGACATGCGATACTGCCGATGTTTGGAAGAGGACAATCTTGCTTCAATTGAATCTCATGTTGAATCTCCCTTTTTGGGGCAATCCTGTTGGCTCCTGAAACATCTCATGATGTGCGTCAACTACATCATATAAATCTAATTTCAACTTAGGATCACAATCCTCAAATGATTCATTATTAACATCAACGTTAGGCTTAATCATTAGAAGAACAAAATTCTTACTTGAATTTACCATCCTCTTTAACATTCCCGCATTTACCATTGCAATATTTGTCTTCTTGCGATGTGCTCTAACAATTTAATCCTTGCCATATTTGAATAAATGGTATTTGTTCTCATGGCGATGGAAGATCGCTTTCCTATCATACAAGTAAGGACTGCCCAACACAATACTTGTAATATCAAGCGGAACCACATGTAATTCAACTGTGTCAACAAAATGTGCAGTTATTGCAAACCGCAATATGCACTTCGTTGAAACCTGTAAATTTGCATCCTTACAAATCCACCAAAGTGGATATGGTTTTGGATGTAGAATGGTCTCAAGATTAATTTATTTGACCAAGTCTTCAGAGATTAAATTTTCTTGTGACCCACTGTCAAATAGTGTGTCAATCTTGGTGTGTTTGGATATAACCCTCACATGAAATAGTTCAATTCTCTCTTCTTCATTTGGAGCTTGCATGTGACAGTTTGATGTACTAGTACTAGGTTTAGTTTCAATTTCCTTCCCCTTCATGTTCTTCAATCCCATGACTTTAATTTTAGATCCATCCTCAGAATCCTCTCCTAAATCATGTTGAGTTGTAGCTGTAGTTTCTGTTAGAAAATTAAATATTACAGAGCAATGAAACACATAAAATATGCGGAAAATACAAGCACACAAAACACATAAAACTAGAGAGACACAGATATACGTGGTTCACCCAGTTTGGGCTACGTCCACCCCGAACAGCCAGTCCTTCCTTTATATTATCCAACAAAATGAAGAGACAAAACCTACAGCAGATCCGCTGTAATATCCTCTATTCTCTCTCACAGTCTCCCTCTCTGTTTCTCGCTCCGAGAATACACTCATAATCCACAGCCGTAATACAATGCCCCCATATATACAAGGGGGTTGCCTTCTAGGGCAAAAAACCCTAATCTAAACATAACTTCTACCGTCAGATCATTTGCCTAATCAACGGCCCAGATTGACTAGAAATTACTATACTTTTACAAGGCAATTTTACATCTATTTTTAGCTTCGGGGGCGCTGCCCCCGAACCCCTGCCAGGGGGGGGCTCCGAAAAGCGCTGCCGCCCCCCCCTGGACCCCCCATGGCAGCGATTAAATTTCGGGCGGCGTTGCCGCCCCTTTTAAGGTACAGGGGTCCAATGTTGTGATACAAAGTAAATAAGATAATCAGGCTCCATACCCAACAGTTTCCTGCTTCCCTTTGTTGTTTTTATACTTGGGTCTCTTTTCAGGATGTAATTTCCCACATTGATTTTCATTATGGCCTTCTCTTGAACAATGTTTATAGACCACTTTTTCTCCATATTTATTGACAAATGCATTCTTTTTGCCCTTACCTTTTGAGGTGCCCTTACCTTTTGAGGTATTCTCTTTGTTTTTACCCTTAAAAGGTTTCTTCCTACCCTCATTAGTAATGTTTTTCCCTCTAGCTTCTAGATGTGCGGCCTGAACACAAACTTCATCTAGAATTGTAGGGTTAAACATGAGGATAGTATGTTTTAGGTAGCTATGTAAGCCTCCTATGTACTTGAGAAAAGTATCTTGGATCTAGAAATCTACCCCTAATAAGAGAGCTCTTCTCCTAAATTCTTGGTTGTATTCTTTCACATTCCGTCCTTTCAATTGTCTAAAATTTTTCTAGTTCATTAGGGCCTTTTGCATATGAGCTAATGGATAAAACTATTGTTTTATTGTAGTAATGAAATTAGCCCATGATAGGATAATCTTACCATGCTTCTTGATCTCCTCCTTTGCCTTGGATTCCCATCAAACAAGTGTTGCACCTTCCATTCTCAATGAAGCTAGTTGGATTTTGGTATCATCATCATGAAGGTTCTAAATTCTCAAATAGACCTCCATTTTCCTAATCCAATTATCAAGATTTTCTGCATTGAATCCACCATTAAACATTGGCAATTCAAACTTAACATCAAGTTTTAGAAAATGACTTTTACCAGTGTTCTTTAACTTGTGTGGCTAATGTACTGAAGATGAAGTAGAGGATGGTGATGATGAGGATGAGGATGGTGACTTTCCACTGCCTCCATTTCCTCCATTGCCCTTATTTGATTTATATTCATCATTTTTACCTCCTGATGATCCCTGTCCTTCCTTTTGAAGTTTGGATGCTTCTCCTTCTAGTCTCTCATTCCTTTCTTGATAAAGGACTCTCACCATCTCAGTCATGTCAAGGAATGCTTTCCTAAACACTCTTTCTTCTTCTTTTGGATCTACCTCTTCATGGATTTCTTCTTCCTCTGGAGGCATGCTTAATGCTGCTTCTGCTTATTTTGGAGGTGAACTAGGTGGTGGAGAATGTGGCAATCTTGCCCTCCTTTTCCGTGGCTCACTTTGAGACCCTCTTGCTTCCACCAATTTGCCTTCTCCTCTCTTAAGCTTGAACCTAGTAAGCATGTGAAAACTTGCAATCAGTTAAACAAATATTTGGACACAAAAACACCAGAGAATAAACTCTAGCTCTAATACCAACCTGATCTGAAAGGACCGTATTAGTTCGTTGTGCTAACTGTCTTTTCAGTTATAAAACATGTACATATTTGTCTACATTTTTTTGCTTAAGGATTAAGGAATTTAACCATGAAACATAGAGGAAATTATGAGTTTTAAGCATGTTAATAAGCCTAAATAACACTGAACAACATTTTATAACAAAGAAATAACATCACACATAAGATTTACACAACAAGCATGATGAATCACTTCACCCCTCCTGGGCTACATATGCTGGTCCATCTCCTAATGGCATGTCCCTCTTTGTCATTATGCTCAAATTGCAAATAAATGTGTTTACAAGCCTCCAATGGCTGTTTTCTCTACACCAATGGCTCCAGAATTCTCAAATTAGTCTAGGTAGTCCCTTGTTTCCCCCAAATTGGTCGAAAATTGACCTCCCTAGCCATTTTCCCAATGACAGCTACAAATGCTCCACTAAATGTGGAGAACTGCAGTTAAAATAGAAAACTCGCCGAATTTTAGTGGCGCTCCCAAAATCTCACCAACACAAACCGTTACATACAAATTTTTGGTTAAGGAGCGGGGTGGCCACATGCCGACCCCCCCTTAAACCTCGCGGTCACGTAAAATTTAGCATTGAAAATGTAGAACATAACCCAGAATGGATAGCAGAGTTTTGAAACCCGTTAGCATATTCAACGGAAACCACGTGCATGTGATAAGTATGAAATTTGAGCGTCGGAGGTTACGGTGATAAACCGTCAGGTTCAACATTTGATGTCGCCGTTTAGTTGTAGTGATATGTGACCAATACCAATGGGGTTCCACCTTTTGCTGACTGTACCTGCATGCTAACTGGGCATCCCAGTCACCCCTGTCACAAAAATTTTAGCTGTTTGGGAAATCGATCAAAATGAAATATCTCCCTCATAAGACATCGGTTTTTCAAACCATTCACAACGCCAGAATAAGAACGACGAGATCTAATCGGTCGCTCATGTTCAATATAGTTTCGAGCACTTTCAATTTTGAGCAAAATTCATGATCTCCTGATCAGTAAGAGGCATTTTGAACCAATTTTGCCTTATTATCTTTCATCATATCAATTTTCAGACCTAATAACAGATGAAATTTTAATGAAAAAGGGATAATTTGAATTTTCTTCATAATTAGGTAGTTTCGTAGCGAGTTCTAGGCTTGAAGGCCAAAAAACGCTACGAAATTTCTGAAGAATGCTCTTTGTCTTTAAATTTAGTTTTATGGAGAACTACGGAGGGAAAAAATTTGTATTTAGCTCAATAGCCCCAAGGAAGATCCTCCAAAATTTATAAAGGTCTAAATTTATGCAAAAGGTGGATTTTGGAGTTTGCTATGAAATGAGCACTACGAAATTTTCAGTACATGACTGTTTTAGCAGTCATATTCAAGTTTGATTTCTGACCAAATGAAACAGGATTTTGGAAATATGAAAGAGGTTTTTCTTCATCACAGGCCTATATACAAAAATGTCTCTCAGTTTCTATAAATCCATCAGGTTTTGGAAATTATACACTCATCTTTGAAGCCTATTTTTTAGATTTTTCACTAACCAGATTTGTGAAAAAATTGTAAAATTCGACTTGGAGGAGGTCCAACTCAGCATCCACGTGGCATAATGAAAAATCATCACTCTAGTACACTCATAAAATTGGCTGGTTGCAGTTGATAATGGTTATTAAATTGATTTGTTGAAATATTAATGAAATATGAGTCCTTTTTTTATTCAAACTTTGCAAAATAGAAATATCCCTAGGAAGTCTCCAAGTGATGGAATCATGTTTGAAATAGGTCTTTGAGGTGGGAATTTGAGTTGAGCAAGGTGGAAAATAATTTGTACGAGTTCTCACTCTATAAATGAGAGAGTTTTAGAGTTAGAATGGGTTGGAGAATGCTTTTGACACAACTATTATTGTAATTTCTGACATCAGTAATAGACAAACAATGAGTTTTCTTGCTTTACCTGATAGTCTTGATGTGTTTCAATGGGTTTATGTGTATCTTTTATATCTTTCTTCCAGTAGTATTGATGCTAAATTACTCAGAATTCATATCATATATGCTTTGACTTTCTTTTAGCATTGTGTCACTGATTATTCTCATGTGTTAGTGTTATTCTATCATTGAAACAGAAAAAGCCTCAGCTTCCATAAGTAGGAATGCTTATCATTGATTTCCTTTTACTGAATACATGAGCCTAATGGTAGTTGAATTTTCCTCATTTTTCACTTGTAATCAAATACACTAAAAAACTCATTGATTTATCCATTTTTTTTAAGACCTAATTGAGTAAATCCTTTGATAATTTGAGAGAGCCCTCTCTGGTTGCAGAGGCTAATCTTCAATCAAAAGTGGTTTGAAATAGTTACTTCAAGTTGACCATTGAAGCAGCCCAAAAGGACACAATTTGGTGATAAAATTTTGGCATCATTTCTAGGGACCAAATGTGTAAATATTCCTTGGGAAGAACGACAAAGTTTCAGTTCTAAGGTCTGAGAGCAACAAACACTTAGGCACATATTGGCCGTATTTCTGCTCTGGCGACTCCACAAATAAAATAATAAATTGGAAGGTGACTCCACTGCTTAAATATCAATAGCTTGATGAAGTTCCAAGATGAGTTCCATTGAAAGAATAAATGCCAGGTATGCCCCTATGAGTTGGTCTCACATCCCTGGTTTTCCAAATCCTATGCCAACTTAGGATTGTCTCATGAGGTTCAGACTTAAGGTTCAGTTCCCTGAGGATTGTCTCATGAAGATGTTTATGGTCACTTTAGAAGGAAAAACATGGTCTTGGTACGAAAGCCTGCCAAATGGTTCATTATATTCTCTTTCTGATTTCCATGCTGCATTTTATGAGATGTATAAAGAATTTCATTCTTCCTTATTGCTGGTCAAAGACTGCTGTAAATATTGTGTGAGTTTTATTGAGTATTCGGAGAATATTAATGAAGATGATGAGTTCATGGATGAGGAAATTTTAGAGGCTGTTCATGACAATCCCTTTCATCACCAAGAAGAAAAGGAAGTCTCTCTCTTCGATGAAAATGAAACCCAACAGGAGTTTATTTATGATAATCATGTTACATCCTCTGAGTTTGATGAGAATTTGCAGCAGACTTGTCAGTATTTTGATCATCAGGAATATGAGAATCATTTCCATCAGTAGGAGGAAATATTGGAAGATAATTGCTATAGTCCTCAGGTAAAATAAGAAATTTATTCTTCATGTCATTCCTTGCATCAGCTTACAGCAAATGAAGAAATTTTTGAAAAGAAAATTTTAGACAATCTGATGAGTATGCTTTTTGAATCATATGAAGAATTACCTCTAGAAATTCCTGTGGTACATGCTGAGGCAGTTCCTTTTGAAAGTGTCCAAGAATATTCCAAGTTTTTATTTCTCCCAAATGAAAATAATGATCAACAAATTTTTTTCTTTTTTATTCAAGAATGGTCACAAGAGTTATAAAGAAAAATCTGAACAAGGAACACCATCAAAGGATCATATTTACTCACATTTTCTTGTTGATCAACAAGAATTATTCGTGCATACTCTCAAAGATCCTTTCGCAACTATGCTGGAATCTTCTATAGAAATGAATTTCAATATGATTTTCAGTTATGTATAAAAATTCAGATGGTGCAACAAGTTTTCATGTCTCAATAATGGTTTTTTGATTAGAGAAATGGAATGCTAATTCCCATCCAATACTCAACTTCTTGATTGGCTTCATTGGAAGTGTGAGATCACTTGATTCAACTTTTATGTTGAGCAAGTAGAGTAGGATCATTCGTATATAAATAAGCTTGAAGATCAAGCATTTTGTCAGTTTCAATTTTAAATTCAGCATGTGTACTTTCATTTCTTTAGCAACTATTGGTTTTTTCAGTGTCAAGGTTACAATTCAGAGCAGGTTTCAAGTTTTCATTTTGAATATGGGAGCAGCCTAATGGAGGTGGCAGTGGAACTACTAGTTCTTTGCTGTACCACAGGGGCACACCATCCCAAGTGGAGCCACTGTTATCACTCTCAATTTTTAAGATTTTTTTTGATAGGGTCATCATAAGCTTCACCTTGTCTCATTAGGTTAGATCATTCATTTGATGAGAAATTCACTTAATCATGTTTATTATAGGTCATAAACACTTCATTAGTCTTGTCATTAGGGTCATATCCACAATAATCCACCTTTGGGTTCACTTGCATAGTCATCAAATAAAAAAAAGAGACACTAGTCTATTTTTTCACAGTTTTGTAGCGAATACAGTGCAAAATAGGCAGATTTCGCTACGAAACTACCTGACAATTTCGTAGCAAATCTGAGGATTTCTCTGCTTTTTGACTTTTTGAGCAATCAAATTCAAAGGGCAGTTTCTGGGAAAATAGAGAAGCATTATAAGAAACTGAGAGAGGTTATTGTCAAGTACATATCAAATAACATTAACCTCTTTCACTTATTTCAAAGGTGCTACAAATTGGGAGATTCAGAGATTTCTTTTGGCTCTATTTCAGAATGCATAATTTTCCTGTTTTATACATGTTTTTTGAATGCAGATTATCGATAGTTGGAGATGGTTTTTTTAAAAAAAAAAGAGAGGTTTTTCTTCATAACATTATGGTTTACAAAAACCTCCTCCTATTTTTGAAGAGTTATCAAGGATAGGGAGATAGGTGCTCATCTCTGAACCCTATGTTTTCATAAAAAACTGAGTCATTTTATTGGTAAATTAACTTGCTAAAGGTGAAAATGATGCTTTTTGAAGAGGGTAAGAGGCATTTTAAACCAATTTTGCCTTATCATATTTCATCATATCAATTTTCAGACCTAATAGTGAAATTTTGATGAAAAAGGGATAATTTTGAATTTTCTCCATAATCAAGTAGTTTCGTAGCAAGTTCCAGGCTTGAAGGCCAAAAAACGCTAAGAAATTTCTGAAGAATGTTTTTTGTCTTTAAATTCAGTTTTATGGAGAACTAAGGAGGGAATTTTTTTTTATTTAGCTCATTATCCCAAAGAAAGATCCTCCAATAGTAAAAAAGGTCAAAGGTTATGCAAAAGGTTGATTTTGGAGTTTGCTATGAAATGAGCACTATGAAATTTTCTGTACATGACTGTTTTAATAGTCAACTTCAAGTTTTATTTCTGACCAAATGAAAAAGGATTTTGTAAATATGAAAGAGGTTCTTCTTCATCACATTCCTATCTAAAAAAACCTCTCTCTGTTTCTACAAATCCATTATGTTTTGAAAATTATACATTAATATTTGAAGCCTATTTTTCAGAATTTTCACTAACCAAATTTGTGAAAAAATTGTAAAATTTGACTTGGAGGAGGTCCAGCGCAACATTCACGTGGCATAATGACACATAATCACTCTAGTACACTCAGAAAATTAGTTGGTTGTAGTTGATAATGGTTATTGAATTTATTTGTTGAACTATTAATGAAAGAAGAGTCCTTTTTGTATTCAAACTTTACAAAATAGAAATATCCCTAGGAAGTCTCCAAGTGATGGAATCATGGTTAAAATAGGTCTCTAAGGTGGAAATTCAAGGTGATAAAGGTGGAAAATCATTTGTATGAGTTATCACTCTATAAATGAGAGATTTTTAGAGTATAATGGGTTGGAGAATGCTTTTGACACAACTACTATTGTAATTTATGATATCAGTAATAGACAGATAGTGAGTTTTCTTGCTTTACCTGAGATTCTTGATGTGTTTCAATGGGTTGATGTGTCTCTTTTATATCTTTCTTCCAGTATTATTGATGCTAAATTACTCAGAATTCATATCTTATATGCTCTAACTTCCTTTTAGCATTGAGTCACTGATTATTCTCATGTGTTAGTGTTGTTCTATTATTGAAACAGAAAAAGCCTCAGCTTCCATAAGTAGGAATGCTTATCATTGATTTCCTTTTACTGACTCCATGAGCCCAATGGTAGTTGAATCTTCCTCATTTTTCACTTGCAATCACATACAATAAAACACTCACAGAATTAGCCATTTGTTTTAAGACCTAATTGAGTAAATCCTTTGATAAGTTGAGAGAGTCCTCTCTGGCTGAAGAGGCTAATCCTCAATCAAAAGTGGTCTGAAATAGTTACTCCAAGTTTACCATTGAAGCAGCCAAATAGGAAACAATTTGGTGATAACATAACCATTGGGGAAATATGGTAAAAAACAACTCAAACTAAAATGCATGACTAAATACTGACAAACCAATGACACAAAATGACTGAAAATAAAACACCTACTAATCTTATTGATGGCAGCATTTCACCGAGATTTGAGGGCTTCAAATCCTGATGACAACCACTTGTCTGTTTGAAAGCATATACACAATCAGGCAATATCAAAATGCTAATGTAACCAATCAAGAAAATGCCTCCTTGATTGATTCTCCCAATCAGATTCTCTGGACAACAATAAATATTTACAAGTTGGTAGCCAAAAACATAGTTGACAATTATCTCCATCATCACTGAATACTGAAATAATTACCTTCACTGCTGACTGCAATAAACTTGCCACTGGATCTTAAAAAACATGAAAATTTACCTCTTGATGGTCTAGAAGAAACAAGATACCTTTTTCTCTTGATTAAGATCTCTCTTCATATGACATGTCAACCAGATTATCATGTTTCTTATCACACTCATCAATCATAAGAGGGAAAACTTCAAATTTTTCGTGAAACCCAAAACTTACATTCCTATCATTTGCTACATAATCATCCGAAGAATATTTTTCACTTACTTGAACAAATATCTCATCATGTTTTTCAGAAAAGGAATGGATTACCTCTTCTTAAAGACTTTGTTCTAATGGGATGAGAACACTTAGGTCAATAACTCTGTTTTATTCATTTGAGTTGATCTCAACAATAGAGTTCTCCTTCATGGAATCCAAAACAACATACTTTTCATCATCACAATCTGAATCTAGATCTAGATCAACCAGCTTGACTCTACCACAATCTGAAATTGGAACTTGATTTTCCTGCATACCATCTTCTCCTACAAGAAAATCTGAAATAAGACCTTGTCTTCCATCATTTTCAACTGTGCAGGGATCTTCAACCTACTACAAAATTTCCTAAGTACCTTGATAAATATCCTCTAAGTTTTCTTTATGTTGTTGAAATGGATTTTCATATAGGGCTTCCATGATCTCATCATCCATGAATTCATCATCTTCATAAACTTTCTCAATATTTTCAATAAAACTATCAACACGTTTACAAAAATTCTGAACTAATATTAAGGATGGACAAGATTCTTTATACCTTTCAAAGAACATGGTATGAAAATCCTTTAAACAATAAAAACAAGCAGGCGACAAACATTCATACCAAGATCAGGCTTCACCTTCGAGAGTGGCCATGAATATTTTCATCACGTAGACTTCATGAAAATCAATATTTAATCTACACACATGCATGTGAAATCTCACCAGATGAAGAGCAACATCATTACCTTTCACATATTTGAACTTTGGAAGATATGTCATCCAATTAACCCGAGGCATGTTTTTTGGAAAACTTGGTATGTGATCTCGGCTCATGAGAGCATACCTTCGAGCAATGGAATCCATTTTGATAACAATGAAGTCACCAATAATTTCTTCAGGCTATTGCTTTTCATGCAGTGGAATGGCCATGAAGTGTTGATTTTCTGGATCTTTCAGTCAATGGAGTCGCCAGGTGAATGGTGCAACCTTCATATGTGTCCAACTGCTATTCACCATCAAAAATTAGATCTAAAATTTGTTGTTATTTCCTAGGGAAGATCTGATATTTTTCCTCCTCGACAACGGGGCCAAGATGTTATCACTCCGCCAAATTCATAAGGCTGAAGAAGGAATCCCAACAGAGGTAACCACAAACCAAACTTTTGGCTTGATAGCTAGCCTTACCAAACTGGAGAGGGCTCTCTCCATAAGGTTGCAACTAGGAGGGTTGGAGGAATTAAGGTTTTTAGGCTAGATATGAGTGCAGGGTTTGTTTTCGATTTGATTGGGGTTGGGCTTCATTGGATGAAGATATTAGGTCAAGGGAGCTAGGCCAAGGCAAATGAGATAGGGTTGCAGGGATCAATGGGGAAAGGTAGGCATAAGGCTTATCAGTTTAAATATGATTGTGATGAGATTGTGTTAAGACTTATGAGGAGCTAGGAAGAGCATGGGGGATGCATTCTTCCTAAACAGAGGAAAATGGACAAATTATGAAAACTTTCCCTAAACAAAGCATGAGAAAGCATGTGTTATGCCTATCAAATTGAAAGAGATCATACAATAGAGATGTAATGAACATGAACACAACACATTCTAACATATGAAGCTGAAGAAAAAAAAAAAAACATCATACCACATATATCCCAAAAAATAGCTGCAACCCTTCTTTATTAGCTAGCCAAAACTGAGTACAATAGCTCCTTGATCAACAAGCTAACATCCAAATTGATTCCAACCTTTCAAAATGAGTAAAAAATTACATTATATAGGCCTCAAACAACCTCTCCCAACCTCAGGGGTTGAATCCCTAAGTTGAGGAGCTGATCCACAATAATATGAACTAATACCTAGAGTGTAGGGAGGTGCAAGTGACTCCTTCCTAACTTCCATGAAACTGATTCATTTGACTTAAGGATAACTTTTACCTAATGAATATACCCCTAGGTAACTTATCCATAGAATAATTACATTTACCATCATCATTTACATAGGTAGAAACATGAATTTCTGAAGTAAAGTCAAAATTTCAGTGAAAAAACCAAAAATATCAGCAAAATGTGTCATTTGCGCCCTCATAGAAGGATTTGCGCCCTCCCAGAAGAGTGCCTTTTTGTAGACCACTTTTGGAGGCCTTCCCCGTGTCAAATTTGGGCCAAGGATAGCTCATTGGAAAGATTATAATGTATAATTTCCAAATATGCCTTTAATTTGCAGAATGGACTTGATTTGACCTGTCAAAAATTGATTCCCCCAAGACTTTTTAAAAAGTGCAGAATGAGGGTGAAAAAATGCAGTGTGCTATTGCAGGAACTTTTGGAGGCCTTACTCAACTCCAAATTGAGCTCAAGATATCTCATTGGAAATATCTCTATGTCTAGTTATTATTTGACTCATCAAGAAAGTCATTTGGACATTCCATCTAGGAGAAAAATCGATTTTCCTGAGGTTGCTCCAGAATTGCATAAAACCTCTTGTAGCACATGTATTTTTGACATTTCTCCCAAACCATGATACCTGTGTAAAAAATGAAGGAGGTTTTTATTTTCTGACCTATGATGGGAAAAACCTCTCTCATTTTTGTCAAATTAATCTTTTTTTGGTTAGAAACACAGTTTGAATAAAAACTGACCCTTTGTGTGGAAAATGATTTGTCCCTTGGAATAAATTCTTGAAAAATGGTGGGAAAATGATGTTTATGAGCTTAAATGACTTTATAATTTCTGATGTGACCTCCATTATGCCTCCTCTTCTTAGATTTCTGTGATTCCATAGCAAACCCTAGCTAAGTGGGAGAGGAAATTAAGGTTTGGTGTAGGAAAAACAAGGGATTTATGACTACCTTGTAGAGGGAGAGGAATGAAGGGGTTAGGGGCTGTCTAAATGAGCTTTCCAAGCACAACTGAGAGACAAATATGGTAAAAGAAAAACCACTTAATTGGAAATGATAGTTTGGAACCTAAAATTGTTGAAGACCTTTTGAGTATTACTACTCCCTCAAAAGATGAATTTGATGGTGAAATGACCAATTTTCATGATTTTGACCCTGTGACCTAATGATGGAAGAACATGGAAGAATGGGCTGAATGATGACCATGATTACTATGGGACTCTTTAAACAATAAGATGACCTGACCATGATGATGTCCATTGACCATGGAGGTGAAAGGAGTAGTAATTATCTCAATATCCTAATCAGTAACCAAATTTTTGCATGAGCTAGTGGAATGATACAAAATTTCTGAATGAAACCCTAATATGAATATGAAAAGAGTGATTTTGATCACTAATGGCAGAACACAAATTCTGACACTAACAAATTCAAAACAAGAGACTTAGGAGAATATTTTGTTTCAAAGGTATTCGTCTCCCGACAGACGCACCAAAAGATGTTAGCGCTAGAATAAACACTTGGATGCTTCAAGTTCTTGACCAATTACATCCTAGCCTCTAAGGAAATTTAATGATTTATATTATATGATTGGTAGGTGGTTTAAACCCTCAACCACTGAAAAGGTATTTCAGTCAAGTTCACTGTCACACTAATGAGGGTATTGAGTCCTGATATGGTAGCAAAAATGTAAGTTTGTACACTATGAAGAGAAGAAAGTGTGAAATAGTGGAGGGGACAATGGGTCTGCAAAGAAGAAATCCACTACTTTGATGAAAAAAAAACACACAAGAAACAATTTGGTAATATATCAACAAGAGAAAGCTATACCAAGACTTACACTAATCTTATTGAATATCATGAAAGATAACTGTCATAAGGAATGCTCTTTAAACTGTCATTATATATATCTCATCAAGAAATCTCACTGTGTAAGTCTGATAAAAGTTTACAAGATACATAAATACATCAAGGAATCATAAAAACATACAACAACATCTGAAATTACAAACTGCAGCTGAAGAGATTGAGATGTAGAAATACATAGAAAAATTAACAATACACATATCAAGTAGGTAATAAGTCCTCAAAAGTATTATTCAATATCATTCACTGAAAAGGTACACTGATCATATGAGAAAAATATTCACAAACCATGAACATTTTCTTCATGGAGTTTCATCATATATATACAAGAGACATTATACTGACATCTCCATAAAAAGTGTGAATCTGTTCTAAAAAAGTTATGACATTCTCATACAAAAGATGAGGCTTATATTAACATACAAAGTGGTGCAACAAAAGTGCAACATAAATAAAATAAACAACATCATATCTTGTAATTCGAAGTGGCTGGAATGATGTGGAAATCTATTGGAAGATTGCTCCTCTGTTATGGTACAACCACTTCCACAAAAAGTGTAAACAACAATTGAAGATGACATGTGGCTGTTTCCCCAAAAAGTGCAAAACAGAATTCTGAAATTTAGAAGGGAGCTTAATCAATGACACCTGGAAGCAACTACTTCTATGGATAATGCATGGATGTAACTACTCCTCAGTAGCACCCCTCGAGACTTGAACAAAAACTGCCCCTATTGCCTTCAACCAAAAACTCAGGAAATAATAGATGCCCTGTTCAAAATTAGGTAGCTATAACTAGAAATTCTTCAAATAGCTGCATTTTTAGATTAAGAAAAAAATGTGTGAGCTTCTCCTGAAAGGGTTAGATGAAATCAAGTATTGAAGCAAATATATTTAGAGACTCTGCCTTAGTGAGCCTTCTAGTTATTTTTCCTGTATGATTTTGTTTTTGAGCTCTGGCCTTCTTTGTTTCCTTATATGAGCTTTCATAAATATTGACGACTTCATCTCTCAGTCTTGGGTTAGCAATCAATTTTCTATTCAGTCTAAGTTTGTTTTTTGGCCGAGTGTGAGGCCACTTAAGGTATGGATTTGGAATACAGGAAACCCTTTTTTTCTTCTGCACCATACCACTAGACTAACCTTATTCATATTCTGTCTCTGAAAAATATTGATCAGTGCTATCTTCTTCAAAGGATGAATAAGAGTGAATGAAATTCTTATCCTTTCTCCTTGTAGGTGTCTTGGGTTTCTTGGATGTCTTGGGAGTCTTGAGGGAAGAAAACAAGTGAGCTACTGTTGGTTCCCTATTTTCCTCTTGCTCTTCTGCCACTGCTGGAATGGAGTGTTGAACTGGAATAGACACTTGAACTGGTATTTCAACTAGAACTGGACTGGCATTTTAGGGCTGGCTTCCTATGAAATTTTCTTTCCTAGGATCAACCTTCTTATGCCTCTATATATTGAGGAAGAAACTTCGTTTTCCTCACACGTAGACTTAACAATTTTCCCTTGCTTGAATCCCATGGAATGTTCTTTGATGAATGCTGCTAAAGTCTGAGATTCCTTTGTAGTTTTCCTCTCATAAAATTTCTCTATAGGCTGCACCATGGGTATAGAAGTGACATTTTTAGTTCTATCCCTCCTAGCAGAACTCCTAGTTTTCCTATTGGTTGATCGGGTAGACCAAGTTGTCTATGACTTGTTTGGCATAGGAGTTGCACTAGTTTGTTCATGAGAATTTTTCTTCTTGGGCCTCCCTACCCTTCTCATAGAGTTGATACTACCAAACCCCTCCTCTGTTAGGAATTTATCCCAGGTAGTCCTTTTCTTTTTAATGTACTAGACAATCAACATTTTAATTAAACCCTTATGATATAGGTTGTGCAAGGGCTAGTTAGGGATTTTCTACAACTTTAAGGACATTTTGAGCAAGGATCTATACAGGAAGTAGGGAAAATTCATAGGCTTGTCACCTGAAATATGAGCAAGAAATATGATTTGGTAATGGTGGACAGAGGAGAACCTACCCTCACATTTAATGTAGCATTGCACAATGGTGATCACATGTTGGTATTTAGCCCTAAAACAAGAAATATGCATAGTTGGATTCCATTTGACATTCACATGTTCAGGTTTGAGGAAGGGTCTTACTTATGTTGGCAACATTTTATTCTTGAACCAACGTTCTCCAGTGGCCAAGGTTTGAGTAGCTTGGGCTATGATGGCTTCAGAGATTTTGAAAGTCTTTCTCCCCATCAAATGTCTCAGAAAAAGCATGTGTTAAGGCCACATTTTCTCTGGAAAATTTATGCAAAAAATTATACCAGCCTGTAGATTTAAATTGAGGTTTAGATCTAGCATAAAAAAACCTAGTGTTTGCTGGCTCGGACCTATTAAAATTCCCACCTTTTCCCATAATTCTCAACAGCTAAGCTCCCTCTAAATGCACAATTGTTTAACCTGGAGGAAAAACCTACATGAAACCCTGATTTCTTGCCTTGGAATGATAAACTAGTTGCTAGAAGACGTGACTCCTGTTAACTGTAACTTCCACAGAGAACCTCATACTTGAGAATATTGAACTTAATCCTCTGAAGCTACGCCTTTAATCACAGTATGGTGTGATGGCGTGATTTGAAATCATTCAAACACGGGTGCCAAGTCACCCCATAACTTATAGCACTCCACTGCATCATTTAATAATTGATACCTTGTACCATGATCTCTGTTGTAGCTTAGTAGGTTAGATATAGGTTAGTTGCATTAGTACTATAACCATAAACCTATAATAATTATCCTAAGTCAAAAATAATCAATCATGTTAAAAAGAATAAACATGTCATAACATAGGAGATCTTCAATCATCTTCAAAGAGGAATGAGCTTTTCCCTAAAAATATTCCTTGCAGCTCCTTATGCCTGAGAAATAGTTGTCTTTATCTCTGTATTGAAATATAACTAATCTTCAGATAAATAGCTGCACTTTTCACTATGTTACCAATGAAAACAGGTTCCTGAAGAATTAGCCGCCCTTTTTTACTGTGTCAGTAATGTATCCTTCAATTTGGAGAAATAACAACCCTTTTTTATATCACTGTATTACCAATGAAACTTAAATAGAGGTAGCTATTATCCCAGGTAGAGCTGCTATAATTTTATTACAAAAATGACCAATAGCCTTCGACACTAACCTAAGTCAAAACAATGGTTTTAACTTCTTTTATGAACATGAGACTACCTATAAAACTTAAAAAATCTTTTGGTTTTGAGACTCCTTTTGGATTTTTATTGAAAATGACTCAAACTTTGACATGGGCTAGGAAATAAGAAAATTTTGAAAAAAATGATACAATGGCGGTCAGACTATTAACATATATAGTGCTAACACTATAGATGGAAGTATTGAAAAATACAAGGCACTATTCGTGGCAAGAGGGTTATCCTAGAAAGAGGGAGAAGATTACGATGATACCTTTGCTCAATTTCTATACACCTTCATTAGATCCATTATTTCTATTGCTGCTTCGCTGGGATGGAACTTACATAAGATGGATGTGAAGGCTACTTTCCTCAATGGTGTGATTGAGGAAGAGGTGTACATAGAGCAACCTCAAGGTTTTGAGGTGCATTGAAAGAAATCTCATGTTTTAAGGTTAAATAAGGCCATGTATGGAATCAAGCAAGCTACGAGAGCTTGGTATGCTCGTATTGACAATTATTTGACAATATTGGGATTTACCAAGAGCGATGTCAATCTGAACATTAATTTTAAGGTTACGAAGGATCCAACTATAATTCTATTATTATATGTCGATGACTTGTTTCTGACATGTGCCAAGTCTCTCATAATTCTTTGTAAGTAGTAGTTGGATTCTTAATGAAGGATCTTGGGCAGATGCACTATTACTTGGGTTTGAAAGTATGGCAGAGGCCTAGTGAGGTTTTCCTTAGTAAAGGAAAGTATGTTATAGAGATCCTTTAGAGATTTGGTATGATGGACTGTAAATCCATGGATACTCCCATGGTGACTATCTTGAAGAAATTGAGAGGCTCCTATTCTAGTTTGATAGATCCATCTATGTACTGGAGATTGATTGGCTCGTTGATATATTTGGTTAACTCCAAACCAAACATAAGATTTTCTGTGAAAATGTTGAGCTAGTTCCAGGTGGAATCAAGACACAAGCATTAGATTACAACACAATTTTTTTTTGAGGTATCTATGTGGTACTGTGAATTATGTCGTGAGATATGTTGCAAACAAGGATATACAACTTTTGGGATATACAAATGCAGATTGGGCTGAAAGTGTTGATGGCAAGAAGAGTACCTCAGGGGTATGGTTCAGTTTGGGTTCGACTATGAAATATTGGATGGGAAGGAAGCAGAGGTTGGTTTCTCTCAACATTGTAGAAGTAGAGTACATCGCAGCCTATGAGGCCTGTACCGAAGCAGTATGGCTTTGGAAGTTTTTTTGTAGGATTGTTTGACCAAGAGTTGGAACCAATAGTGTTACACTATGATAATCAAAGTTGTGTGAAGCTTTTAGAGAATATCATGTTCCATGATATGTTGAAGCATATTGAGATTAAGTACCACTACATCTGTGACATAGTGCAGAGGAGAGCGATAATTCTTCAGTACATCTCCATTGATGACCCAACAACTGAAATTTTGACAAAGTCATTTCCTAGATAGAATTTCGTATACTTCAAAGATAAGCTTGGGCTTGTGGAGATTACCCCTCTCATTGAGAGGGAGTGTTGACATTTTTGCAACATAGATGGAAATTATCCTGAAAGGGAGAATGGTATGAGAGTCCCAAAGTGCTCGACAGGTAAGGTTGAGTAAGTGCCTCTCAGAGGAGACCCAATCACACATAGAAAGGTGTAGTGAGGTTTGTCTGTATTTAGACAAGATCACACACCGGAAGAGTGTAGTAAGGTCTTGGACTTGGTAACACACCAGGGAGGGTGTGGTGAGGTCTTTCCACATCTAGAATCGATCACCAACTAAGGAGGGGTTGTGTGATGTCTTGGCCCAGAGTGCTCACCAATAAGGGTGAGTGAGTGCTTGCTAGTTGAGGGTCTCAAAATTTTGGTCTTGATAAATGCCTTGGAATTTGAGGATTGATCACTCTGAAGGAGTGAGTCCTGATATAATCATGACAATGCCATGGGCTTAGTATTGCCCTGGATATGGCCACTATAAAATGTTGATGGTAGATGATGATGTTGATGATGATTTGATATAACCTTTTCTTAGAGAAATTTGTCAACTTGAGAACACCTTATGACAGTGATTATGAATACCTCCCTAGTTAAGAGGGAGTGTTGAATTTGTAACTACGGTCGGTATTCATAATGTATATTTGGCCACTTGGTGTACTTGTATTTAATATTGTAAAGCATATTTTGAATGCTAGAGTCAAAAGAAAAACATATTTTGAGTCAAAGTCCCATTACAACCTTTAAAAGAAGAAAAATTAAATTTTGAATTGTAATTTTTGGCTCCAAAAGTTGTCAAGTCGACCTCCCTCCATGTCAAGTCAGCTCAGGAAAAAGACACAACCCTTCACCCAAGGCAAAATCATTATATAAAGGCATCTCGACCTCATTCTTCCTCCACCAATTTTGCATCTCATCTCATAAGAATTTATGGGCAGGAAAACGAAGGACATGAAAGACAAAGAGGACAAAGAAGAAGAATAATTGCATGTAGATTCAGAAGTGTCCTCAAACACATAACTTTATTAATCATGGAAAAAGATTACATAGCAAATTACAGGAGTTTACAAACGTAAACTCTCACTCTCACACTACACTGAAATTAGAAAACTAACCTATTTATAAGCTCTATGTTCTAACTTAATCTAGTTATGGATCACTTGGAAAATAAACAAGTGTCCATTTACAATAAATGAGCTTCTAACGATTCTACTAACTTTACTCCTATTTTAGAGCCTAGGAAACGACTCCATTCTAGAGTCCTATTTTTACTAACAAAATACTATTTCTAAGTATCTCAAATATTTATTAAACATTCTAATTTAATAAATATATTTATCCTAACTTTACATTATTTAATTTATGTATTTTATATTTATAATTGCCTTTATGAAAGAGGCCAAAATTCCCCCCTTCAAGGATAAATCCAAAATAAGAACAAGGAACCATATTCAAAGTTCTCAAGTTGATGCTGAAAAAATCTTCAATTTGAAGAGACCATGAGTCAGCTGTATGTCTGATTCATCTCTGAATGTTGCTTGAAAACTCCATCAAGTGCCAAGTTGCAAAAGGATCCATCTATCCTTTGCATGAAATTAGCATCAAAATTTTGTTCAAAGCCCACTGGCTGATGATGTAAAAAACAACTCACTGTTGCTTTTGCTATGCTGAAAACTGTTCACTGCTTCTTTGTTGTCGACTGCCCACTGGAAAATTTGTTGATGCCCACTGGCTGCTTTTGCTGGTTTTGTCGAGACTTTCAGTCTGACAACCACTGTCAATCTCATTGACATTTTCCCCCCTTTGTCAGCTGAAAGGAGAGACACTTCTCTTGGAAAGTATTCCTGAACTCCCCCCTTTAGGTGTAGGAGTTTTACACTGGTGTACTCCCCCATTCAATTTCATGAGAGTACCATCATCTTTTCACTGTTGGCTGCACTATGTGTGATTTTATGTGATTGTAGAACTGAGACAATCGTTTTACTGTGGATGACCATTTCCGAGGGTCAATCCATTCATAATGTATTTTCAATCTGGCTGATTTTTGTTGGTTGTGACATTTTTCTGAGGAATGATTGGGCTTGCCACAATGGCGACAAGGATGGAGATAAAAACACTAATCTTCCATATGACCGGTTCTTTGACAATGAGAAAATTTCGGTTGGACTTCAATGTTAGGTTGTGTGCAATTCAAGTTATCTGCAACTTTGGGTTGCGTGCATTGCTGGTTGTCTGCAACTTTCTCAGAACTTGCTGAGGTGAGTGGTGCAAGAAATCCTACACTGACAAACTTAATTGGCTTGGAATAATCTGGGATATGTAAAGTGGTGTCATTAGTGACATATCCTAAGCCGCGTCGATTCTTGTTATTTTGAATTTCTTCCCAGGGCTTGATGATGGGCTTGGAAGAAATTGGATCTGGAACAACTTCGACACTTGAAGCTGTTTGAATGAATGACTTATCATCTGGATGGTTCAAAGAATTGAAAGTATCACTCTTTTCTTGCAATTCAATCCTTTGAAGTTGCGACTCGAGTTGAAGAAACTCAATGGTTTCATGCGTTTGTTGTAGATGTCGTGAAAGATCAGCAAGAGTTTCTTTGCTGACGTGCACCATGTCTTCATCACTGGAGATGATCAAACTATGAAGAATGTTTAACAACTGAATATGTTGCACCATCTAAACTTGTGCACTTGAAATCAGGCTCTCTTGTTGTAGATGTCATTCTTTGAACTGTTTCACTTGAATGACAGGCTCGCTTGAATGTGGCTTGAATGGCACGCTCGCTTGATTTGTGGCTGATTGCACTTGTTTGTAACACTTGCTAGAATTGAAGAATTTTCTTGCTTAAACTCTGGAATTCACACTCGCTTGATGACGATCACGTTTGTTTAAGCGCTCACTTGAATTACTTGATGACTTCACGCTCACTAGCCACGCTCGCTTGATGTTGATCTCAACTTGCTTGATTGATGTTAGAGTTGAACTTGTTTGGTTGCTTTGATGATTGCTTCACTCTGGCTCGCTTGAAGGTTTGAAATTTGTACTGTATTGATGCAAATTGCTTGAATGAATAATCATGCTTGCTTGCAGGAGATGTAAACTTGTTGCTTGTTTGATTTAGATTTAAAAGACTCGTGCATTTACTTGATTTTTCTTAAATAAAAGGTGTCGAACAACGTCGAAAATTCACCCAAGAAAGCTTACAATGATTTTAATGATTCACTTAAAATAATGAAGTCACTTGTCCTCTTAAAAATTCATTAATAATGAATTTTTAATGATTTCACTTTGCTTGAAAACACTGGAGTGTCCAGATTTATGAACTTGATTGAATATGCCTATTGAAGTAGAATGCTGATGTTGAAAATCTTTGATTATGTGTTGTAGTTACACAAATGCACGTGTTGAGCTTAATTGTCCTGCCTTGCAGCTATTTCGTTACATGTGTTGTGCTTGTTGATATTGAAATTTATGTATGTGATATGAAATGAAATCATTGATGTGTCATAACTAGACACAAATAAAAAACAACAACATGAAGCCATAAAAAAAACATGCGCCATCAAACACACATGGTGTACCTAAGATCCCCTTATTCAATTTCGGACGGATCTAGGACACATCAACACCAAAAATGATATCTTTATTAATCACTGGAGTACATCATCTGAAGCAATGATAATGCCAAGCTGGGAATCCTTTGAAACAACTCGCCTTCAAAATCTGAATGGATAGTGACACGATCTCTCTCAAAGTAAAACAATACAATAATGACTTTCCCTTATCACTCCAAATACAAATGGAAACACTCCTTAGCTCTCCAAATTACAAAATACAACTTATCACTCCAAGGATTTTAAAACATCACCCTTATTACTCCAAAAATTACAAAAATATTTTTGCCATTCCTTATCTCTCCCCAATCAATATTTAAAGAGCCTTTATAATCATTATTTTACATAATTTCCATTAAAATAATGGAATTAACATTATGAAGTCACTCCACCCTTTGTCTAGAAATCTAAGAATTCACTTTTAAAAAGTGAATCAAGACTTGATAAATCATTTTAGGCTCCTTATTTTATCTTAAAAAAAATCTTTAAAAAAGCTTTCCACTCTTCTAATAAATTTATGGCATATAAAATATTATATCCTGCCACACTTGTCCAATATTTCTCAATAAGTAAATCAATAGATTTTTCCAAACTTTAGGCATAAAATATTTCACATATAATGCCTATAGTTTAAAATTTCTCATACCTGATGCACTTATCATTCTTTAGAATTGTGTGCTTTTGCTTAGCTTCAAAAATATTTATGGACTGTAAATAAACAAGTGTCCATTTATAATAAATGAGCTTCTAACCATTCTACTAACTTTACTCCTATTTTAGAGCCTAGGAAACGACTCTATTCTAGAGTCCTATTTTTACTAACAAAATACTATTTCTAAGTATCTCAAATATTTATTAAATATTCTAATCTAATAAATATATTTATCCTAACTTTACATTATTTAATTTATGTATTTTGGATTTATAATTTCCTTTATGAAAGAGGCTAACATTCCCCCCTTCAAGGATAAATCCAAAATAAGAACGAGGAACCATATTCCAAGTTCTCAAGTTGATGCTGAAAAAATCTTCAATCTGAAGAGACCATGAGTCAGCTGTATGTCTGATTCCTCTCTGAATGTTGCTTGAAACGATCTCTCTCAAAGTAAAACAATACAATAATGACTTTCCCTTATCACTCCAAATACAAATGGAAACACTCCTTAGCTCTCCAATTTACAAAATACAACTTATCACTCCAAGGATTTTAAAACATCACCCTTATTACTCCAAAAATTACAAAAAATATTTTTGCCATTCCTTATCTCTCCCCAATCAATATTTAAAGAGCCTTTATAATCATTCTATTACATAGCTTCCATTAAAATAATGAAATTAACATTATGAAGTCACTCCACCCTTTGTCTATAAAGCTAAGAGTTCACTTTTAAAAAGTGAATCAAGATTATAAATCATTTTAGGATAGTGACACGATCTCTCTGAAGCTCACATGTATGGATAGATTCTCTCTCCTGGTTCGTAGTTTCTTTTTTTTCCTAGGAAGTTCTGTTGTAGGGGGCCAAAATTCTAGGCAACTACAAGGGCCAAAATTCTGGGGCAACTAGCAGTTGTAGGAAGGCTGAAATTCTGGATCAGATTGGGAGGCTTAACTTGGATGGGTTGACCAAGTTTAACCATATGTATAGGTGTGTCTCTTATGAACATAAGAATTTCTCTATTGAAAATATTGTTGGGTTTTCCCAAGGTAAATCGTGTCTTCTCTTTGTGCATTATGATACCTAATTTTCTACTTTCTTTAAGGTTGAATTTCTGAATTATAATGGCTAAATGATATATTGGAATAATATAAAATAAGATCAACATAAGAAGTAATTATCAAAATTTCAGAAATACTGAGCTAGTCTCTATTGCACTAGGAAAATCAACAGGTCATTCCCTCCGTCTGATCTTTAGAGCTACACAACTTTGCTAGCCAATGGTGTTGCGTCATCATCATTGGTCATGCCAATTTGTTCGTTGTGTTGGGTTGTCTTCTTCCTGATGCCCATTTTCGCGTTCATTGTGTCGCCTTATGCCCGTTGCTCGGTAGCACTCGATGCTATGGCTCATGGCCTTGTGAGATCCTTCCTAGGGCCATTTTCTAACTTTTTGCTTTGGGCCTTTGGGCTTGTATGGGGGGGGGGGAGTCTTTTGCTTGTTCTTTAAGTCTCCTTGAGGCCTCCTTCGACTTTGAAACCCTAAGTAACGACTTCTTAGGGGTGGTGCATTTTGGCACCAACAAGAAGAGGAGAAACTCCAACCATCCCTCGTTTAATAAATGAGTTAAGGCACCATTTTATTTTCTTTCACAATATAGGTAAATATATATTGATAACTATTTTTACTACAAATCTTTTTGGGATTCTATTTTTCTAGTATACACCTTTTTTTTTAAGGAGAAAATTTTATAACAACCTTTTTTAATTAAAATGATATATAACAAGTATTTTACAAAGGAGGGTCTTTATAATATTTTTTTGGTAAGCTCAGGCAGTCATATTAGTTTACAGAAGAAAACATACATCACAAATGTCCAAAAGCTACTGGTCTACTGCATGGGAAACAAGACCAATAATAGTGTGTCAAAATTTTAATATTATATATTACCAATGTTATAAGTCTATCATCCAAAGCAAAAACATAACCAATAAAAACATATTGTAAGATATTACCAATCAAATCTGCATCATTGCCACCATTATAAACTATAACATAAATGCAAGTTGGTTTGATCATGTTATCCAAAAGAAGAGTCCACCTGGATTGGTGGGTGTGAGTCCTTGTCTTCCTCGAATGGAATGAAGGTGAAATTTTCCATATGCTTGGCCAAGATTGAAACTTTGTTGTCCAACATCTCTAGTTTATCCAGAATCTGGCATATAACTCACACTCGGGCACCCACCATTGGGGATAAGATCCCAATTTGCAATCTCTTGACATATACCTCTGAGAGAGTTTTGAATGTCTTGAGTTCGGCTTTGATCCAAAGTATAAATTTTAAAGTTGAGCCTTTGTTTGCTAATTTGTCTACAAGTTTGTTTCCATTTCTCCTAACACGAGAAAGGATGGGAGTTGTGATTCCTTCCAAAAGCTTTCCTACCTTTGCTAATTTCGCTAGTCTACATTTGATGATCAAGCTGTTAAATATTAAGTTGGGGACCAAATTCTAATAATTTTTGTTTTTTTAAAGTAGAATAGTTAAACAACACCTATATAAATTATGTGTTAGTTGAATATTTTATTTTATTTTATTAATAGTAAATTAAATTAAATATTTATATTTAATTTAATTTATAAACAATTTTTTATCTTTAATAATTTTTTATTAATAATAAAATAAAATTTAAAAACAAAGCTTTAGAGATTTCCAAGGCCTTAAATCATTAAAGAAAATTTATTGTTACACAAAAGAAATGTCAACAATGCATGATAAATAACTTATTGTATAAGGAAATTTGTGATATTGTTTTAGTAGTTCCAGGGGCAACTATTGTTTTAGTATTTCCAGTATCAACTCAATTAACTATGACTATGAAAATTAAGTATCATGTTTTAAGATATTCTAAGTTCAAATCTTTTAAGCTTACTCATTGGCCACATGCTAGAAGCCAAATGATTCACTTAAAAACTATAAACTATAGTGGTAGTGATTGAAATTGAGCACATGCAACGCGAGTACAAGACCAACCTAATTCTCTAATAAAAAAAAAATATTCCATAACAAACTCTCAGGATTTCTATATTTAAATATTTCAAATATATTTGAATCTACAACTTTGACTTCTTACTTAATTTATTATAAGTAGGATGTGGAAAGTTGGTGGAAGCATCACCACTATTGTTGGAATATCTAATTCCTACTTGTCTTCAGTTAGAATCTGTTCCTATTTGTTAGGTTAGTTCCTAGTTTGGTGTGAGGTTGAGATATTCTCTCAACTAAATTATTGTGCGTCTAAGATAGATTCTCTATCTTGAGACTGCACCTCATGTATATATATGTAACTTGATTTGATTAATGTAATTGAGCTTGTTTGCTGTATTTTTAAGTTGGTATTGGAGCTTGGGCCTCGGCCCCTCGTGGGCTGAGGGAAATAGGAAATAAGAGTGTTTTTTGTTTTTAGCTGTCTGTTTGTTTGTCCATCAAAAGTTGCGAGTGTGGTAAGCGATCTGCTTGATCGATCTGTGCTGGTGTGGTGTTAATTAGGAGTGAGAAAGTACAAGGCATCGTGGAGCTGTTTAGAATCATTGAAGCAGATCTGCGAACCTGTGAATGGTGCATTGCAGTGAAACATTGGAAGAGGTCGAAGAAGAAAAAAAAAAAGGTGTTGTAGCTTCTCCAGAAATACATTGAAGTTGGACCTGTGAATTGCTGAGGAACGCGAGCTCCCACCAGCAAATGCATTCGCGTAAGGTGGGCCGAGAGGCTACGGCCCATTGCAAACACTCAACAGCGAAGAAGAGTTCCACATCGGAAGCGTGGAGAAGAGAACGGATGATTATTTCGGATCCCTCGATGTAAAAAAGGACTGAAGTCAGATAGAGACGCCACAAGTATCAATGTTTCTGTGTACAACCGATAGAGGAGTCAGATTCGACATTGTTATTGTGAGAAGCAGCAAATCTGCTGAAAGGCACAGAATTCGCATAAGAAAAGGAAGAGTTTTTTTTTTAAGATCTGATTACAGCTTGGCTATGTGCAAGAAGCATATTGTTGGAGAATGATATTTTGCACCGGAATGAACATCCGGTGATGGCCAGAAAAATCTGGATATTGTTGAGCTAAGGAAATCAACGCCCAGTCCGATCATCACCTTCGTAAGCCCTATAGTAGCAACAATACCCATGTCTTCGGGCCTGTACCTGACCACGAATTATATGTGGCGTTCCAGATGATGAATTATATGCGGCGTTCGCAGTTTTTTTTTTTTTTCAAACTTTGTGGTCAGCGCCAACATCAGAAAGGAGAGTTTGGTAAAGTGGATGGCTTTTACATTACGTGAACTACACTTCCAAGGATTTTTTTTAATATATGCATTTTTTAAAAAGAACGTGAAATTTTTTGTTTGGGAAATTTTCATGATTCTTTTATGGGTGGAGATTTTTTAATAAAGTTCTTCAGAGCTGCTATTGAGATTCGTCCTGTAGGGTTGGAATGTTTAGTAATTTGTGGTAAAAATGGGTAAGCACAGTTTGCTTAGAGCTGCGTGAGGTGCAATTGCACTCTTTTTCTTGGGGGAGCTTTCTCTTGTTCCGGTGGTACTTCCTCCAATGCAGCATCAGATTCTCTATTAGTTTCTTTGGTTTATATGTTGCCAAAGCGTGAGACTGAGGAGCATCTACAGCCAAGTTTATTTATAGAAATATGTTCAAGTAAAGATTCTCCTAATTTGGACAACATAACAAGTACTGAGTTTTCTATTACTGCTGAAGAACGGGAACACAGATTTGTGGGCATAGGGGCTGGTGTGGATGAATGTGGAGAGCACTGTGAAAAACGCTGACCGAGAAGTGGAAAAGTTTAAGCTACTGTCTAAATGTATTTTTTAATTCTCTCATGATGTTGCAATATATTGATTAACTGTCATGACAATGAAAGTGGTTGTAATTTCAGTGACATTAGTATGACCAACTATTGTCACAATTTTGAGTGTGTGTTGGAACTGGTCATTCCAACACTAAGCAAATTTGCAGGGTATGATGAATACATGACAGTGAAAACGACTTCAATTGGAGCTACATCAGAGATTGGAGGATGATCGAGATCGTGTTGCAGATTGTCAGCAAGCATGAGGCAGTATACTTGAAAGCAGTGACTAGCCTTGATACTGTGAACAGGGGAAGTGACATTACGCTGCAATTCCAGGGGAATTGGATACTGAATTTTTTGTGTGTAAAATTGTTGAATTTTATGCATGTTGACAGTAAATTTGTGGACGACGCAGGATTGGACCATGGAGTCCTAGAGTATTGTTTGCCTTCGTGGCGGTGATAAGCCTTTCTGGCTAGAGAGCCTTCGTGGTGGTGATAAGCCTGGGTGGTTGGAGAGCCTTCGTGGCAGTGATAAGCCTTTGTCACTGGAGAGCCTTCGTGGCAGTGATAAGCCTGGGTCGCTGGAGAGCCTTCGTGGCGGTGATAAGCCTTTGTTGTTGTGATAAGCCTTCATGGCTGAGTTGAGCCTTCGTGGCCGTGTTGAGCCCTTCGTGGCTGTGATAAGCCTTCATGGCTGAGTTGAGCCTCCGTGGCTGTGTTGAGCCCTTCGTGGCTGTGTTGAGTCTTCGTGGCTGTGATGAGCCTTGGTGGCTACATTGTATCTCCTCAAGGTTGAGCGCTTGAACGGTGGAGGTGAATTACTGCTTGTCGAAATGTGAACTAGAAAGCAGGTGAAAGGGTGTTGCTCATGCTTGTTCATGAAGCAACGTGGAACGATCAGTTGTCAGTGATCTCATAGGGATTAGATCGAAGACAACGTGCAGTGTATGATCTTGGATCTGCTCTCAGCAACAGTGTGGGCAGTGTTCTGGTGAACTGAAATTCGGGACAGTTTGTCCGCAGCAGTGAATGGCATGGCCATGTGTTGTATTATTGTCATGGTTATCGCTTGTGTTTATATTGTCATTTGGTATTGTTTTTGTTTGGTATGGGTAAATATGGAGAAGTCTTGGAAATTTGTATAAATATTGAGATTTGCGACCTCAATATGATGTCATTCTGTTAGAATTCGCAACTCTAATTGATGACAGGTAAAACATGGAGACCAAGACCAGCTTGCCAAAGTAAAATGAAAATGCCAAAGACTCAAATGAATGGTATGGTGAGCGGCAGAGGAGGATGGACAATCAAGTTTGTGAGAGTTTGTTTTGTGTGAGTTTCTTGGAATAGACTCATGACATTTATAGTCACAGTTTGTAATTAGAAGCAAATCTACATGTCACTTATTGTTTGTATGTGTTGTAAGACCCAGAGAGGCATGCGTATCCCTTTGTTATATGTTCCCTTTGTCAGAGAGTTTTAACACCCTGGAAGAGTGTGTCATGCGGGATGGATACACTTGGGTGGGCCGTATTGGTTTTAGACTCCATAAGGTGAAATTTTATATCAAGGGGGAGTTAATTGAGAGGTTGGATGAACCATGTATGTGAAGGACTTCCTAGTAGACTGGCGGTTGCAGCGGTTGGAACCCATGCATTTCGGTAGATGGTTGTTCCTTTATATGGACATCAACAAGTAGTCATTGTAGATTTTGCAGATGGATATTGAGACAAGTAGTCATTAAGGGGGAGTGTTGGAATATCTAATTCCTACTTGTCTTCAGTTAGAATCTGTTCCTATTTGTTAGGTTAGTTCCTAGTTTGGTGTGAGGTTGAGATATTCTCTCAACTAAATTATTGTGCGTCTAAGATAGATTCTCTATCTTGAGACTGCACCTCATGTATATATATGTAACTTGATTTGATTAATGTAATTGAGCTTGTTTGCTGTATTTTTAAGTACTATGTCACTCGAGATTAGATGGGTGATTGTTGTTATTGGAGGATGTTTGTGTTTGGATTACATTACATTACTTTTTAAAAATATATTTATAAATATAATTGAAAAAACAATTCTGATGCCACTCAAGATTAGACGGATAATTGTTGTTATATTGAGGATGTTTAGATGAGTGATTGGTGTTATATTGAAGGATGGGTAATAATTGTTATATTGAGGATGTTTGGATGAGTGATTGTTGTTATATCGAAATATGTTTGTTTGGTTAATATTACATTAATTAAAAATAAATACTTATAAATATGATTGAGATATATTTAAGGTTTTAATTATTTTAAATTTAGAAAGATGTAAATTTTATATTTTTTTATTAAAACATATTTAAATATTATATTAAAAATTAAAAATATAATTATATTTAAAAATAATTGATTAATAAATTTTTATAAATATTTTAATAAATAATTTATCAATATATAATTTTAATGTTATTATAAATATTTTAATTATATAAATATTTTATTATATAATGATAATATATAATTAAGATGTAATATTATTATTATAATATTTACAATATTAAAATAAATTGGAAAAAATTGTAATTATAATATTGAAATAAGTTGAATATATATAAAATAAATTGTAATTGAGTTGAGAGGTTCATTGGATAGTCCACTATGAAGAGATGTGTAAGTTTGTTTATTTGTATTTTCTCTTTAAAATAAAAATAAAAGTTAAAAATTATGTTTTAAGTAGAAAAATAATATCAACCATCATAATAAAAAAAATGCCAGTTATAATAAAAAAAGTGCGAGTTATAATAATAAAAGATTGAATATGTTGTAAAGTAATTAGAAGTAAACAAAAATGTGTGAGTAAGATGTTTAAATCTTATAATTGGGTTATTGATAAAATATTTTTAGTAAGAATTAATATTGACATATACTTAATAATATGTTAATAATAAAAACCATGTTTAAAAATATGGTAATAATAAAAAACCATTTTAATTTACATAAAAAAATGTCTCGATAGACATGTTATGTTAAATATTTTAATGTCAATTGAGTATATATTATAAACTAGCTGGTTCTAAATGAACCACACTAGTTGGTTTGAAACAGATGACAAAGTTTCATTGCATGTGATTACTACTGAAAGAATTCTATAACTTGTAAGGATGGAGCACAAAAGCCAAAATTCTAAAAATATTATATATCATTTAAAAAAAATTATGTATATATCATGAAAAAATTAAGTTTTTATGGTTAAAAAATTTATTTGGTCTTATATACATTGTAGTTAGCATTAAAAAATACAATTTAAACAATGAAAAATAACCCATTGTATTTTACACTCTAAAAAAATTTACACTCAAAAAATCTCATGTTAGATTCATGTTTAAAATATATCTATACTAATTATAAAATAAACATAAAAATATATATAATACAAAACCCAATAAAAATTGGAAAATAACATCTTACTCTTTTTCTCATAAATATATAATATAAGATAAAAAAAATAAAATTAATATAAATTAAAATATGAAAATGGCATCTTACACCTCTTCTATAATCTCATAAATATATAATATTAGATAAAAAAATTAAAATTAATATAAATTAAAATATGAAAATGGCATCTTACACCTCTTTTATAATATAAATATATATATATAAAAGATATAGAGAAAAATAAAATGATTGGAAATAGAAGATTTACAAGTAAAGTCTAAGGTCTAAAACTAGAGAGAGAGAGAGCCACGTCGACTCCTAGTAATGGATGAGGTTTCATGGGGAAGACATCCGGTCTCTAACTTCTATTTTCAAATCAAACTAAAAACTTCTGGAAATTGGCACAATGTTAGGGTTTGAAAGGTGGTCTATGTAATTAGGCCTTCAAATGTTAGAGTTCAAACTCCTTGAACAAGTTGTAGCAGGTGGTCTATGTAATTAGGCCTTCAAATATTGAGTTCAAACTCCTTGAACAAGTTGGAGTTTTGAGAAACTATTTATGTTATTTGGAAGGGTAGTTTGGTGAGACATGTGGTAAATTCAAGGGTAATTTTAATTTTAATTTTTTAATTCATTTCATTGTCAAGTGAGTTATATGGGATAAAGAACAGAAATATTTTTTATAAATTTATTTTTATTATTAATAATTAAGCTTATTTCTAAATATATTTTTATTAGTAATAATTAAGTTTATTTATAAATTTATTTTTATTATTAAAAATTAAGTTTATTTATAAATTTATTTATATTATTAATAATAAAGTTTTAAAAATAATTTTGAGGTGTAGATTAATTAGTTTGTGTGGTTTTTAGTTTCCATCAAGTTATAAGTTCAAATTTTATGAGAAAAGTTTAAGACTAGAGTCACTTTTGAAAAATTAAATTAAGAGATGTTGAAGCATAATCGTAGTATCTTTTTTCCATCCTAAATTTAGGGTAGTTTGTTTTTGTTTGTTTTATTTTTTGTTTTTGTTAAAAAAAGAAAAGAAAAAAATTAGCACCACATACTAATGGTCATTTGAGCTCTAGTTCTAGAAACCCTTATTCATCAAAGAAGGTAGAGTGTATACTGTCCCCCTCGATGAATGAATGAAATTTTAACGTCCACGAGACTAAAAATAGTCTATGGGACTACCAACTTCCTTGATATTTTATCTTCTGTAATTCAAATCTTTTCTTACTCAAATTAATGATGAACTGACCCAACCTTCTAACAAGTCCCTCACTGAAAAGACAATGCCACGGAATTGATGCTAACATATTGCGGTAACTGTCCTTGATGTCTCTGAAAGCATCACATTCCAAAATGAAATGTTTTTCTAATTCCACTGCCCCAGAAGCGCAAAAAGTACATACCCTTTCTTCCCAAGCTTCTTTAGGTCTCTTCCACTGCCCTGTTTCACACTGAAGTTGATGTGACTTAGTTCTTAATTAAGCAATAAGAACCTTTTCTCTCCACGGAATGCTAGCTCCAATGTACTCCTTTTGTTGAAGATCACAAGTGGGGTTGAATTCCTGAACATAATACTTCTTCTTTCTACCCAACTCTTTTCCCCATATACCCTTACGGAACTTCTCTAGCAGAAATTTATTTAATTCCTTTCTATTTGTGGGACATGCATTAAGGTAACTATTCCATTTTTGCATCCATTTGTTGTTTTGCCTCATCCATGATTTATTTCTTTCATTCATACCTTCATTGAAGATAACTTTCGGCCATCTATTACCTCCCATTTGCTCAATCCTTTTTAGATACCTTATAAGACACACCATGGAAATTGCTTCGATGGGAGCTGCCCTTGTTTCACTCAACATTATCTCATAAGGAACCGAAATTTTTATTTTGAACTTTCTCATGATCAAGCGTTTTTTTTTTTCAATTTGTTTCCATTTTGAAACAGGGATGCTGCTAGCCCACAATTCACACCCACATAATAGCACTGGACAAACTAGGAGTCCAAAAAGTACTTTGATCGTGTTCCAATCCCATAACTCTGCTTCTCTACATCTATTTTGAAGTGCATACAATGCTTTCCACCCTCCTAAAACTCTTTTCTTTCTACAGTCCTCCTAATTAAGCTTGTCGTTGAAATCGATCCCAAGGTACTTGTATTTATTTACTTCTTCAAGAATGTTTCCTTCAAAGAAGAACGTATGCTTGCTTTTATTCCTTTTATTAGAAAAATTCATTATTTTGGTCTTACTCATATTGACTTGCATCCCCAATGCTTTACAAAAATAATCACGGGCATATAAGTGCATCTGCAATCCATGGGCCGATTTACCAACCAACACAAGATCATTGGCATACAGAAGAAGCTTTATCACAGACTCCCCCAATTGAACACCATCCCCACCTTGCAAATTTAGCCACTCTTCCAGTTTGTCAATATATAAACCAAAAAGGGTAGGGGATAAAGGGAAACCTTGCTTGAATCTGATGTCACTGTAGAAATTATATACAAGATGCATGTATATATCCATATTCTCCTGATCTAACAATATTTATCTTCTTGCTAAATACAAAATCCTTCCACTGTTAATATTTTGCGGAAATTAAAATCAATTGCAAACACATGAAGCAATAAAAACAATCTCACATAACATAGTTGTTTAACGGGAAAGCCTGAAGCTGAAAACCCCAACTATCATATATTATGTATCATGGAGATCATGTAACAATCTCATACAAAGCTTAGTACATCAAGCTCTCAGTATAATCAATCGTCACACACTAATTAGAAGAAATCTGCAAATCCATGCACTGATTTCTTGCCACCTGATAGCCTGCCTCCACTGCGCAATCCCTGCTGAAGAATAGCTCTGAATGAATTCGAATTACCCTTGCCTTGACTGCACAATCCTCATTGGCAACTCCGGTGTGTGTGTGGTCCCGTCAATCATCCACTGTAATCACAATGGATAGTCCATCTTGCCCTTTCCACCTATCTTTCACACAGGTCTCCATTGGGTAAAATGCCTATAGTTAAGCTTGTTGTGTTATTCGGTTGATTAATGAGTTATTATTTGTGAATTAATTAACTAATTAATTCCTCCACTCTCACTAGTGTATTATTCAGTTAAAGACTAGATAGGAACTAGCTCAGCTAAGTTTAACTCCATTAGCGAGTTGAAACTGAATAACACTCCATGAACTACTTCTTCCAACTACATCATAACTTTGCCACTTCGGTTCTGGCCAGGTCCTCAGCCATGAACCACTAGTAAACCTAGGAATTGCGTAATTTATTTATTATGATTTTGAAAAATACGTACACTAAAATTAAGTGCTCCAAGAGAATAAGTTGATGTTTATTGTCAGATTATTATTAAGAGCTAATAATAATCGACACTTCTATTTTTAGATCGACGATCTATAAATAGACTTCGCCCAATATTCTAAAAATAGAATTCATTTATTTTTCCAACTTGACCAACCATCCACAAATAGCATCCTGCAACTTCTGAAATATGATCACCATGTCCAAAAATAGACTTGCACCTAAAAATAGCCTGCGGGCCCGCTTAGTGAAGGTGACTCATTTTCACTAAGCTCATCATCTTGTTGAATCTCAACACTCCCTCTCAACAAGATAGGGATTATCCTTCACCCCGATCCTGCCTCTATGGTATTCGAATTTGCTCCTGGTGAGCGCTTTCGTCAGAGTGTCTACATCCTAATCTTCCGTAGGAATGTACTAAAGCAACAAGATCTTCCGCTGCACACAATCTCTAATATGATGATACCGAATATCAATATGTTTAGATATATCATGAAACACCGGATTAATCGAGAGTTTAATGCAACTCTGATTATCAAAATGTATCATTGTAGGATCTAAATGTGAACCGAACAAACCAACCAGGATCTTCCTCATCCAGATAGCCTCACATGCAGCTTGACTTGCTGCCATGTGTTCTGCTTCCGCTGAACTGAGTAACACGGATATTTGTTTCCTTCTGTACCAAGAAATAGCTGTAGATCCGATACTGAAAATCCCTCCTGATGTGCTCTTTCTGTCTGTTGGGCTGCCTGCCCAATCTGCATCCGTGAAGCCATGCAAATTCACCTCATCCGTCTGTCTGTACCATAAACCATACTCAGATGTGCCCCTGAGATACCTTAGGACATGCTTGCCATCCTTCCAAAAGAGCTTGGTAGGCTTAACCATCACTTGTGAAAGCTGGTTCACCGCATAGCATATGTTCGGTCTTGTATTAACTAAATACATGAGCGAACCCACCAACTGTCGATAAACAGTGGCATCCACTACCTCTGCCGATGTGAAACTTCTCCAGTATCTTCCAGGCATACTTGCCTTAAGACATAAACAGTTCACCTTCCCGCTGCCGTATTTCCAATCCCAGGAAATAATGAAGGAGGCCCAAATCCTTCATCTCAAACTCCTTTGCAAGATCTGCCTTGCATGAGTGTGTCAACTGCTCATCACCCGTTAGTATTAAATCATCAACATAAAGAATAATGATTAAAAGCTTACCCTCCACCACAATTTGGCACAGGTTTGCATCCGCCTCACTCTTGGTGAAGCCAAGTCCAGTGAAATAGCTGTCGATCTGTGTGTACCAAGCACGAGGTGCTTTTTTCAGCCCATACAATGCTCTTTTGAGCCTGCACAAATGCAACTCACTGCTGAAGATCTCAAATCCTTCAAGCTGCTCAATGTACACCTCTTCCTCAATGATCCCATTAAGGAATGCAGTCTTCACATCCATCTGATGAATGTGCCAACCCATCTGCACTGAGAGAGCAAGGATGGTCCTTATGGAAGAATACCATGCGAAAGGTGCAAATGTTTCTTCATAATCAATCCCCTCGATCTGTGAGAAGCCCCGGGCAACAAATCTTGCCTTATACTTCTCGACGCTCCCATCAGCATCTTGCTTTACCTTGTAGATCCATTTCGAATCTACCACTGATTTACCCACCGGCCTTGGAATAATCTCCCAAGCACTGTTTCTGACAATGGAGTCATACTCCTCCACCATGGAATCTACCCATGTGGGCTCCTGCACTGCTTCTTCAAAAGAAGATGGCTCTGTCACGATACACTGGCTTATAAGAGCCATGTATCCAGTAAATCGGTCAGGTGACTGTCTCTGTCTACGCTGTGATGTAGGGACTCCTACAATCTGTGCCACATCAAGCTTCAGTCTCTCAGCTTCTGTGGTACGCTTTCTGCCTTGTCTGATGTTTAGTTTTGCATGAGTGGACTCCTCCACTCCATGAATCTCCTCCTGTGGCTGATCCACATCTAGAGGCTCATCTTTGGGAACAAGAAGTTCCTCCTTTGCATGCAAGTGTAGCTCCCTCTCAAGCGACAACTTCATGGCTTTCACCTCATTGAATTTTACATCCCGTCGCACTACAGTCATCCAACTATTTGGCAAATACACACAATAATTATGGGGTGTTTCTGTGTACCCCACAAATATCCCAACTTTTGCAATCGGCTCCAGCTTCTTCCTGGCGTCCTTTGTCACATGAATGCAAATAGATGAACCAAAAATCTTCAAATGAGAAATATTAGGCTTCTTACCAGTAAAATATTCTTCAAGTGTACTCATGCCAAGTACTCTATGAGGACAACAATTTTGCACATAAACCGCAGTGTTGCATGCTTTTGCCCACAAGTGCATCGGTAGGCCCTGGTCATGCAGCATCGCTCGTGCAACACCCACGATCATTCTGTTCTTACTCTTCGCGACCCAATTCTGCTGTGGGTTATGAGGCGCTGAGTTCTCTTCGAATTCATTCTTTGCTACAGAAGTCTTTGAATTCACTCGAGTTGTATTCACCACCATTATCGCTCCGTAGAGCTTTCACTTGCTTCCCTGACTCCTTCTCCACCAACGCTTTAAACTCACAGAAATTTGAGAAAGTTTCGCTCTTCTTCTGCATGAAGAAGATCCAACATCTACGAGAATAGTCATCAACAAATATAACATAATACTTGTGTTTTGTTGTTGAAGCAACCGAGAAAGGTCCACACACGTCTGTGTGAATTCTCTCAAGGATCACCGAAGCACGGTTCTCCTTCTCATGAAAGGTGGTCTTCAAAAATTTACCCATAGTACATCCCTTGCATTGATCTGACTACGAAGAGTACCCTTGGGAATTCCAGTAGAAATCTACTGCAAAATATTCAAAGCGCCATGGTGAAGATGGCCCAATCTCCTGTGCCATAATTCGCCCTCATCCCAACTCACCACTTCTTCTGCTTTTCCCATCATTGCAGTGCAACCATCTACCTCCAACTTGTAGAGATTCTTAACTCCAATCCCTATCCTCTTTGTTTGACCCGTTGTTTTATGTCGAAGGAAAGCTTTTCCCTCACTGAAAACAACGTCATAACCTCTGTCTTCCAACATTGTGATCGAGACCAAGTTCTTCTTCAGACCTGGAACATGGATAACATCTTTCAATAGAAATGGATTACCTGACTCCCTCTCAAAGGTAATGGTCCCAATGCCGGTCGCACTGTATCGGCCATCGTCGCCCATCTCTATATGCATTTGAAGGTCCTTCTCCTCCAAGTCACTAAACAACTCCTTGTCTCCTGTGATATGGAAAGACGCACCACTATCAAGATACCACACTGATCCCATATAGCTTGAAACCAAGCATGCGATCAAAGAGAAATCAAGTTCAAATTGCGAGGCTAAGGCCTCTCCAAATGCAGCTCCAACAACCTTCTTGTTCTTCTTCTTCTGTGGGTAGTTAGTGGTGAAATGCCCATATTCGTGACAGTGAAAACACTTCACCTTGGACAAATCCTGCTTCTTGCCTTTAGCTTCGGATTTTGAAGGAAATTTCCTCCCCTTCCCTTCCTTGATTTGGCAGCCAAAGTGCAATTCTCTTCATCTTCATTCTTCTATAAAGATCCATCCCTGGTACTTTGCCTTATCTCCTCCTGCACAAGATCCGACCAAAGTCGCTCCCGTTCCGACAGTTTCTCCCGTCCATTGATAGAGTCTTCGTAGCTATGCCAACTCTTCGGAAGCCCAAGGAGAGCCAAGCTCACCAAGTCTTCATCATCAACAGTAATCCCCACACTTCCCAGTTCATCCCTATAGTGGACAAACTTCGTGAGATATTTTGGAATACTGTTGCCCTTCTCCATTCTTATTTTTCTGAGCTTATCTTTCAACGCAAAATTCCTCTGGTCACTGCTGCTTTGGAACCAATTTGTCAAAGCCTTCCACATTGCAAATGGAGTCGCTTTCCCGTGAAGGCTGGACACAATATGGTCCTTCACACCTTCCAACATAATTCTTCTTGTCTTTGCTATCTTCTTTTGCCATGCATCAAGTAATGCAGCATCGCTAGATCCTGGCTTAGGAATATCGCTATTGATGAACTCCTTCAGTCCATTATCCTCTAGCACTGCCTCCATCCTATCCTTCCAGGATTTATAATTAGAGCTGCCATCAAGGGCATACTCCAATCGCAACCCGTTGAAAGACATTTCAATGTATACTCAACTGTCGCACCAAGAATTTTATGAAGCAATTTCGAATTGTCCACCAGCACAAACTCAACAATTCTTCACAATTGCAATCTTCAAGAATTAACACTACTCCGATACCATGTAGAAATTATATACAAGATGCATGTATATATCCAGATTCTCCTGATCTAACAATATTTATCTTCTTTCTAAATACAGAATCCTTCCACTGTTAATATTTTGCAGAAATTAAAATCAATTGCAAACACATGAAGCAATAAAAACAATCTCACATAACATAGTTGTTTAACGGGAAAGCCTGAAGCTGAAAACCCCAACTATCATATATTATGTATCATGGAGATCATGTAACAATCTCATACAAAGCTTAGTACATCAAGCTCTCAGTACAATCAATCGTCACACACTAATTAGAAGAAATCTGCAAATCCATGTACTGATTTCTTGCCACCTGATAGCCTGCCTCCACTGCGCAATCCCTGCTGAAGAATAGCTCTGAATGAATTCGAATTACCCTTGCTTGCACTACGCAATCCTCATTGGCAACTCCAATGTGTGTGTGGTGCAATCAATGCATCACTATAGTCACAACGGATAGTTCATCTTGCCCTTTCACCTATCTCTCCATTGGGTCTCCACTCGAACTGACATGCACTGTAGTTAACTGTTGTATTGTTCAGTTGATTAATGAGTTATTATTTGTGAATTAATTAACTAATTAATTCACTCCACTCTCACTAGTGTATCATTCAGTTAGACTAGATACAACTAGCTCAACTGAGTTTAACTCCATTGACCGAGTTAAACTGAATAACAACTCCATGAACTACTCTTCCAACTTTGTCATAACTTTGCCACTTCAGTTCTAACTGAGTCCTCCCTGCATGAACCACCAGAAAACCCTAGGAATTGCGTAATTCCTTCAGCCCACTGATTTGAAAAATCTGTACACTGAAATTAAGTGCTCCAAGAGAATAAGTTGATGTTTATTGTCAGATTATTATTAAGAGCTAATAATAATCAACACTTCTATTTTTAGATCGACGATCTATAAATAGACTTCGCCCAATATTCTAAAAATAGAATTTCATCTATTTTTCCAACTTGACAAAACATCCACAAATAGCATCCTGCAACTTCTGAAATATGATCACCATGTCTAAAAATAGACACAGTCTAAAAATAGACTTGAACCTAAAAATAGCCTGTGGGCTCACTTAGTGAAGGCGACTCATTTTCACTAAGCTCATCATCTTATTGAATCTCAATAGTCACTTCTAAAACTTTCTGAAATGCATGTTGAAGTTCCGAGTTTGACTTTCACCTCTTCATAAAGCCTATGGACAACAACTCTATATTGTAAAGGAATTTCAAGTTCTTCCATTCTACGCCACAACTTATCTCTAGGGACCGTGTCATGCCTTTTTGAAGTCAACAAAGTAACAAAATACTTCTTCTTTGCTCCCCCAAACCTTTTCAACAATGTGTCTTAGCATGATACCATGATCTATTGTAGAGTGCTTCGGCCTAAAACCCGTTTGTCATTTTGCCCTCTTTTCTTTTACTTCTGACACTTACTGATTCTATTTTCTACCATGCCACTTAAAAGCTTTGAAAACAAAGGATTGATCATAATGGTTCTATAGTTGGAAGGATTATTAATGTCTCCACTTTTAAAAAGTGGAATTGCTAGACTAGTTGTCCAATCCCTTGGGAATCCTTGTTGAATATTTCCATGATGTGCGGTGCCAAAATGTTCATTCCCCACTTTAGATATTCTGCTTGAAGTTCAACCAAGTCTTTTTCCTTCCATGTTTTCAACTTTTTAATTCCTACGTCCACCTCATGTACTGTGAAAAACTTTGTAGTTGTGTTGATCCTGGGAGGAGGCTCAACCTCTAATTATTTTTCATAGAGTTGCCTTGCATAGTCAAACCACTAATTGGATGTAATATTATTTTCAAATTGTTTCTTCCTTGGTTGAAGTTCCTGCCAAAAACGTTTTGGGTTATTCTTCCCTAGATATATCAACTCTTCCTGCCTTGTTTGTATGAACTCATATTTTTTCTTTTTAAAAATATGCTTATATAACTTTACATCCATATGCCCCTCTCCTTCCTTTTTCAAGGTTCTCCTTGCCATTTTTCATTCCTCATCGAACCATGTATTCATAGGAAAACAATTTGATTTTGATTTCCTATTTTTTGTTCTTTTGCACTTCTCAAGTGCACCCTGGATTATATTTGTTCACTTATGGCTGTTGAGGCTTTGAGGACCAATTTTCTCCTTCTGGATTGATCTCTTCAACATTGTTTTGAAGATATTGCAATTTTCTTGTGTTAGAAGAATTTTTCTCCTTGATGCCGATTGTTGAGAACATTGGGTTTTCCTCCTATTCAGTCTTTCTTCTAACCAGGATAACTTTATATAAATTGGGTTATGATCTTATTTTAAATCCAAATATGCTCTCCAATCTTAACTTGATATATTATTTCTATTAGGCTTTGTGAACCAATAACATAGTCAACAACACTTGCCCCGTAGTATGTGTTGCAAGTGAAGTTCCCAAACTTTTTCCATCTATCTATACCATTGTAGATAATTAAGTTGAAAGCACCACACAATGTAAATAACTCCTTTCCAAAATGATTACTAACTTTGTATTTTCTGAACATCTCAACCATCGAGAATTCTCCTCTTCAATGAGCCAGATAGGATTGTGATCCTCTTTACAACAAACAATACTAGCTTGTTGATTTGTTGTTCTAGCATTGAAATCTCTCACTAAAAGAACTTCTCCCTGTTGTGAATATGTGGCAATATCTTGCTTAAAGCTGCATACGGATCTTTGTTGTCCAATCCCTTATTTTTGTAAGTTTTGATACTTGAGGCACAAAATAACATGATGCAATTCTTATGTTGTTCTCATTATATATTATTTTGAACCATGAATATTGTTGATTAGTATCTTCTTTCACTAACTGAATGCGACAACCTTCTTTTTCTTTCACTAAAACGAGTATTCCTCCGTACCCTTTGCCATTTTCTGATGCCTCATTCCAAACTACTAACTTCAAATAACCGTCAAACATAGGAGTTTTGAAACCATCATGTTCATGAGTTTCTGTGAGACAAATTATGTCTTTATCTTTTGTAATAGGGCCTATCCCAGGTCCCCTCCTCCAAGGGTAAACTCTACAGTTCCAACAAACTAGACTTAGGTAAACCTGGGTAGGATTTGGTTGCTACGCGGTTTGGCACACAAGACTCAAATTTGAGTCTTCACCCCTTTTCATCCATGTTGTGTTAGAAAATTATATATTATAGAGCAATGCAACACATAAAATATGTGGAAAACACAAACACACAAAACACATAAAACCAAAGAGACATAGATATACGTGGTTCACCCAATTTGAGCTACATCCACCCCGAACAACTAGTGCTTCCTTTCTATTATCCAGCAAAAGAAAGAGACATAACCTATAGCAGATCCACTATAATATCATCTGTTCTCTCTCACAGTGTCCCTATCTGTTTCTCACTCTGAGAATACACATACAATGTACAACCGCAATACAATACTCTCATACAAAATGAGTGGTTGCCTTCTAGGGAAAAAAACCCTAAATTAAACATAACTTCTACCATCAAATCATTCGCCTAATGAACGACCTAGATTGACTAGAAATTACAATACTTTTACAAGGCAATTTTACATCTGTTTTTAGCTTCGGGGGCGTTGCCTCTGAAACCCCCCGCCAGGGGGGGCGAGCGGCTTCATTAAGTCGTAGCCACCACCTTGGACCCCCCAGACAACATTTAATTACGGGCGGTGTTGCCGCCTCGTTTAGAACAGGGGTCTGACACTGTGATACAAAATAAAGAAGATAATCAGGCTCCACATCCAACATGTTGATCCTGTTGTTTTCCTCCCTATTATAGAATTACCTGTTTTTTCTTTATTGTCAGCTTGCTGCCCTGTTTTTCCATGAGGTCCAATCACTGCAATAGCTGCTTTAACATTGTACAACCATGCTCTTTTCCCTTCATTTCATGCTGCTCTAGCTTTCTACACTTCTTCTCTTCTCTCTTTTGTTGCTTGCTAGTTAAATCTTCATCTAGGAAGAAGTGTGAGCCTTTCAAGAGTTTTTTTTTTTGCTTAAGAGATGATGTTTCTCTTGCACACTTGCCATGATGACTTTTATAGGTCGAGGTCTTTCCTCACATATCTTTCCCACCCTCATTGCTTGACAAATTTGCCCTCTCCATTGTAATTTCTCTCTCAAAAAGTCTCTTGTCAAATTGAAAGTGCTTTCATTCTTTACATAGTCTCTTATTCCGCTGATAATAAAATTTGTTTCCCTCTCTTCTTTCTTTATGTTCTCTTTGCTGTTTTCTACGAGAACTTACATCTTCTTTTTCCTCTATCTTATGACAATTAGTGTCCTCAACCCTAGTTTTGATTTCTTTTGGAATGTATGTCTTCTTGTTCTTTTCTGCCTTCTTTTCGGAAAGGACTGTTTGCTGACCTATTTGTGTATCTACCTGAGTTGTTTTAAAGATTATCACATCTTTGTTTGCTGCCATTGCGTCATTCTTGGTTTTCCATGTTGCTTTCATGTTTTCCCATTTTCGTTTTCTCGCCTCTACAACATCTTGTAACATTGTTACCTGCTCTTTCAAAATTCTATTACCTTCCATTAAACAGTGATTTGCAAGTGTGATCTCTGAAAGTTCGCGGTCTCTTTCTTGTTCGTTGGCTTCTAAAATTTCCAGCCTTGCCCTGGCCTTCATCAATTCTTGGACATAGAGATGTGATGACAAAGTAAAAGGTGTAGTTGTGGGACTGTAAATTGATTGACTCTTCTTTATTTTTGTTGCTCTTCCTTTTTCTTCTTCTTTTGGCCTATTTTCTTCTTCTTTGTTCCCATTTTAGGTTTCAAAATACTTTAATATTGTTTTGCATTTCCCAAATCCACTTTCCTATTTTGTAGATGAAACCATTTTAACTTGATCGAAATGATTTATTTTTACAAAATCTGAAATTTCTTTGCCATTTAAAAAAAAAATCCCAAAGTAAATCTGCAACAATTCTTGTGAAAATTTTCAGTGTTTGCCCATAATGTTTTCCTTGACTATGTGACAAGAAATAACCTCAATCCTGTTCGGATCGAAATAACCGGAAATGCCGATCATACCTGCCTAAGCCGCCCTTCTGCAATTTCCTTCACGCCTGCCTGCCTACCTAGGCCGCTCCCTTCGAACAGTCCCTCGCTTCTGCAGTTCCTTTCACGCTATGAACTGCGTGAGTGAGTAGCTATGAATTCGGAATGACTGCGGTAGTAGCTATGTCTTTCTCACAATTTCGAAATTGGTACCCATGTGAGATCATTGCCGACGCACATACAAATGTCAAGGTCCCGATATCGTTGGCGAAGGAAGAATGCTTTCAGAAGACGAAGCCATCTGAACTCATCTCGAGACCTATGACAGAAACACCTTGTATATTTTAAAGAACAAATGCATATAACGATCTAAGCGTAGAGAATGTGCAGTACCTCAACTTTATCAGCTCCTCTCTTCAATTGCTTGCTGGATTCGTTGCTCTTGGGCTTATTTGCTCTTCGTTTTAGCTTTACACTATGCTTTTTCGGAGGATTTTCGAGCTTAAGGGATTTTTTCTCTCAGCGAACGGTATCGGATTTGAATCGAACGGGAGAAAAGCGAGCCCGATGTAGCTTAATGTTTGATGATGGCAAGCTTTTCTGAGATATTCAATTCTTTGCAGCACTCATTGTCGATTCAGCAACGTGGTTTCCAATATAATAAATCATAAAATATTTAAAATTTGAACGAACAGCTTGGCGCTGTCGTCGAGAGCATGTTTCCCACTTGGAATGATCATAATTCCGCAAGATAAAAAGGCGTAAATGTATCAGGGCATACAAAAACCGGATGAAAACAGTGGTCGCTCACGACATGAGCAGGAACGAAGTTGAAGGCCTTATGAACCATGCTCGCGTGGGGGCACTCCATCCGAAAGGAACTTGCAGGGTAAGAAGCTCTTCGGCACTAATTGAAGCTGGTTGGAATCAGTTGCTGGGATGTATGTTGATTTTTCATAACCTAGTTCGGTGTTGGATCCGCTTTGCTTTGCGTTTAGAAAAGGATGTAAATACTTTATGGGGTCCCGCGGGGCTGGCGCTGAAACGTTCCCAGTTTCGACTCTGGCAGTGAGCCTCTGATTTTCCATCAAATTAGGGTATTACTCCTCAGGAGAATTCTGGAACCAACCCAGTGATAGGAAACTCAATTGGACGCCCCCTTACTCTGGAGGAAGGCTAGTGGTCAAAGGAAGATAACGAATGGCAACAATTTGGTTGAGATCGACATTTCTATTTATAATTATAGGACAGGCTACAAAATATAAAATTTAAGCTGTGGCCTCAACCTGCTTGTAGGAAACCAGGTCTGTTGGCCACCTGTAAGCGTGAAAAGCATACCAAAACTGAAATTGTTTCATCCTTCTATAAGTCACATGAGCTATCTGTCCTACTACTGCTTTATTTACATACTTATGACATAAAGAGAGTTCATTTACATTCCAAAAGTGCATAAAAAAGTAAACACTGAAACCAACTAGCCATCAGATGAGGAAACTGGAGTAGGGTCCTTCAATGTAGACCCAGGGATATCAACCTGTTGCAGCTGTTGGAGCATCTTTTCCATACGGCCAACCCGATCATCCATTCTACTTATACGATCTGCTGCCTGATATTGCGTGATCTTAATATGCTGCAATTGGTTCTGGATGTCCAGAAGCAGGTCCTGAATGCGTGGCTCTATCTTTGGCTGGTCTGTCTTAACATGGGCAGGTGGAAAACTCTGCATGGCTTTTTCTATAAGACATTTTACTATCCAGTATGTGTGAATGCTCTGATTGAAAAGAGTAAGGCGACCACGGGTATTGCCAGGGTCCATGATGAAATCCAAGATCTCGGCTTCTGCTTCATTGTCTTCTGGATCAGTCTGTATATCCCTTTCCTAGCCACGTATTTCTTGTCTAACTGTGGAAAAATTGCCCAACACATAATTGGCAGCAAGGGTCTCCAGATGCTCCTGGTTTGTCTTAAGACCATGTTTCTTAGGGACGTGCTCCAACTGAATCTTCTGTTTGCCCTTGGCCGACTCAGACCTTGAGCGTCGCTTCCCCATGATTGGAGGAATCCTATGCAGTAAAACAAAACGGCAAGATGATATAGTAAGGGAATGTGGAACAGTGACTAAACCTCCCATGTATACCCTTTGAGAATACATATTGTTGCAATTGGATGAGCAAAGAAAACAGACCCACAAAACATAGTTTGGAACCCAGTACAGGTGGACAGAAAGGCATCCTGGAATGCTGAGAACCTCCGACCCCTTTACCCTGTGACAAAGACTACGGCTGAAAAGAACGGGTCGGTTAACAAGAAACAGGGTCGACCGCTTATTAGAGAGGGTGGCCAAGCGCACCTGATAAGCAATACCAGTATAGAATGTAGACAGAGCATGGCTTCTGTGAAGTCGTGAGGGCCATTTTGGGAAGCTACGAATAGAGTCCAGAGCCAAATTCCAAATATAATCTCGGTAACCACTAGGTTTGCAAGCAGGTTATAGGGGTGACTGCATGCGGAAGATAGCAATCCAGCGTGCATGGACCGGACTAAAGTCGAAAATGCCTTGGGATGCCTCTGGAACATAAGGCCCAACCCAATCTCCATCCCAACAGGACAAAACCTTAAATGGACAAATTCGAAACCTTCGCCAATTATACAAGTAATTACTAGAAGCAACGAGCAATATATGGGGCCATGACCTTCCCGGGATAAGAGCAAGAGAAGAAGGCCAGGCGAGCTTAATACAGGGGTCACGGAAACAGGGTTGGACTGGTTTTAACATTGGTATAAAAATCCATGGAATCAATAGCAAGACCAAGACAGCGATATTTTTCAATAACCAGAACCAAACCGGGGCAAGAACCAACATGAATGCGAAAGGGGAGATAGAAACATACCCTGACAATGTTGCAAAGTTGACGGACTATGTGGTGTTCGGCTTCCTCCTCTGCTGCCTCCAAGCGTTTGCATGCAAGGAGCAATGCATGAACAAATGGAGTGCGGGAGGGAGGTCACTTACCTTAACAAAAACCTTCCTTCGATGCTCTGTCAAACCAACCTAGCCGTAATGCAAAAAAATCATGAGGATCAACGTGATCACACACTTCATTGATATGTTGTGGCGGTGCTTCATCAAGGCTCTTAATTACCCGTAGTACGAACTGACGCCGAGTTGCCACGGTCGATCCTATCTGACACTTGTACACCCCGATCGGGGGTGGTTGAGATCGACATGAGTGAAGGCCTCCCAGTGGATTTATTAATTCTTCAGGGCTCCAGAAAACACCTGTAAGAGCTAGACTACTGGAAGCTGCCTTTCGAGTGTTCTTGTTGTCATAAGAGTCAAGCATTTGTGGCAGAATTGCTCTGAGTTAGTAAGGAGGCTGAGTGGACCTCATAAGACCTCGGCTAAAGGGAGTTGTTCTGAGAAATCGAAGGAGCAAGCCGTAAATAACACATCCCTCCACAAGCTCAGATCCTCACCACTGCATCCCCTCAGTGTGGATGGCAATAAGGTTCCATCTCCTATTTCAAGATCTAGCACCGTCGACTCATGAGGTAGGATATAATCAAGGTATGTCTCCAAAAGTTCAGTCTTTGTCTCTTCACATTGTAACAAAGCCATATTTTTCGAGGGCATCTTAGAGAGGGAAATTCCTTTTCCTGCAGATCCAAAGATTACTCCTCCTTGCAAGGTATATCACATCCTTACAAATGCATATGCTCCTTCCACCAATTTAGAGAGTAACCCAAAGCTTGTGCTACGAGCCACAACTTTATACATAAAGCTCCCTCTCCCAATTTAGAGGGTAACCCAAAGCTTGCGCTAGTGAGCCACAACTTTATATATAAATCTATCCGAGGGAAACCATAGTCCATCCCAAATGGAATAAATTGAATTATAAACTAAGATTTAGTAAAGATGACATACTTAAAAGAGAGAGGAGCTGTGGAGGGAGGATTGCCTCTTGACATGGGCATAATCTTTTATTGACATTTTAATTATCCAAAAAGCAAGCATGAAATATACGGTATATACCAACTAGGGCTTGCAACTTCATTGTGGGAGGGGACAAAACACTTCAAATATGTGTCATTCCCTTGTTGAGAACTGACCTTACATTCATACTTCCCTCCCTTTCCATAATCTCTTGAATATTGTCCATCAAATATGTTGTGACCATAATTAATGCAAGAGGTGAGGGATGAATATGACCTTTCAACACATGTGTAAGTGAGGGATGAGACGCCCACATAGCTCAACTTGGCTAAGTGCAAGTGGAGGTCACCTCCATTGCCATTAAAACACTCCATTAGTTGATTAAGGATAATTAAGAAATAATAAACCCTTTTCCTATTCACTGTAATAATTCTAGGTTTTAGAGAGGAGCCTTGATTTGCAAGGAGATCCACTTTTTGGTTGTTTTGTCTTAGAACATGGAGGATAGAATGTATTGAAATGGGCTTGGAGATAGAGAAAGTTCCCCTGAAAACGTTTTTGAGTTTTTTATCTGTCGGGTAGGTTCTATAGCTCAAGTTCATGATTATTAAACGAGAATTCCCAATTATTATCTAGTTTTGGAGGTTAAGACCATGGGCATGGACAATCCCCTGGTAGAGAGCCTAAGGCTCCACTAAGTTATTTGTTGCTTGTCAAAGTCCCCAAGAAAACTAGTGTTAATTTTGTTCCTTAGGGTATATGAGTATCTCCCCTGCACCTGCCACCCGAACGTATTTATTTGATTTTAGTAAAGCTTTAGATGTTTAAAAAATTGGAAGAAAAAATGAATATATTTGTATTTTTAAAATTTGCCAATATTTTCCAATGGTTTCCTTGATGTTGTTAATAATTTCGTTCCCATGCTCTGGATGATATTTTCAAACATGATGTTTGCAACATTGGGAGAGGGAGGGAAGTATGAATGTAAGGTCATTTCTCAACAAGGGAATGGCACATACTTGAAGTGTCTCATTCCCTCCCACAATGAAGTTGCAAGCCCTAGGTGGAGGAATTGGATCTAGAGTTTAATGCAAATTTATGCACTCATCAGGGGAGGTGACGTCTTGTACCAATGCCACCATAGTTAAGTCATTGAGAGGATATGTACTATATCATAATTATGGTTTGAAGAGGAGGCAAATCTTTGTGCATGAATTCGGTCTAGGTATGTTGTTTATAAGAGTTTCTTCCCCATTCACCCCTGTGAAGATTTGCAGTAGTCAGATTCATTGTTATAATATTTTGATTTTAATTCCTTTTCTTGGCTAGTGGATGAGTGGTCCCTTATTTTTTAATATGTTGTGGGTTAAGTAAGGTAGAAATAACTTGGTTAAATTTGAGGATAGTCAATTTGCAGTCTTTAAGGGAGCTGACTCCTTTGGTCCTTCGATTTCAGGTGGTCTATTGCAAGTAGAGGAGACTAAACATGATGTCCAACTTTTGAGTCTTCTAGAAAAATTACAACAAGATCTTAAAGTAATCTAGGAAGAGATGCTACATGTTCAACTCAAAATTAATCAAACGACCTCCACTCTTATCCCCTTCATGGATCTCCTTATTGAATTAAGGTCACAGTTCATCGAACAAAGGATGATATTAGACACCTTCACCCTTAGTTGGAGGATGTTCATCAAAGGATCAACATTGGTTCTCATTCTTCTTAGAATTTGAGTAATTTACTTTCTTCTAGTCCTTGACTTATCCTAGATCTAAATGATATAATCCATCCTTTGGGGCTCAATCCAACGCCCAAGGAGGTGAACTCTCACATTTAAATTTTGTAATGTTGTGTCAATTTTGTTTGATATCGGGATTTATAAGTTAAATAGTTTTAGGGTAGAGGACATTTGGTTTTTTTATATCCTATACATCAGGTGGATGAGGAATATGGATGCCTTTAGCCCGATATCTTCTTTTTTGTCTTTGGCATGTACTTGTGTGTCTTGGGCATATATTTTCTAATATAAAAGTTTAAGTTATGGTTAAAACAAAAATGGACATAAATCCTCGTCCTTAGCTCAAGGCAAATTGGCCTCCTCCTTTGCTCTATTTTGTGCTCGATTTATTTGCAAAATGACCCAAAAAATCATCTTTAAAATGAGGTTTTCATGTGGACTGATGCTTTTTTGGTATGTTGCGCAATAACATCACACTTTTTTTAAAAGTGCGCGATATTATTGCTAAGGGAAAATGCACACAATTTCTTTTTGGCGAGAGCTTCGCCAAAGGGTTTGATGTAGAAAAATGTGCAACAATAATAACATCACAAATTTTGCAGCATTTGTATATACCAACATCCTTATTACCTTGGAAGAAGATGCTAGAGTTAACAATATTCATGGGAGATGGCATCAAAGAGTCATTATTTGACATGATATTCTCAAATATCAATGGCTACTACAATTTGTAGAAGTTACAACAACAATTCATGGAATCAAAATAAAGACAATTATGTAAAAACTAGCTATCAAGGAGCAAGCTTGGATATAATTGAGTTTGGATGAATTGATTATCATCAATCACAACAAGAGAGAAGGAGTACAAGGAATTCCTTTTAATTGTTTTCATCGTGTGTAAAAAATTTAACCACAAAGCTTTGAGGGAAAATATTTTCAAAAGTGAGGTACTATAATATAACCTTCAGGTGGAAACAAATTACATGTAACTGGGTAAATGTATATGCACTAGGGTTTTGCTCCACATTCATGTATAATGTAATATGCATGTACTATGGGGGGTAATATGTTATGACCCTACAAGGGACATATATGAAGTGGAGTGTATATGTCATAGAGGTTAACCTAATAGTGGGGCCACTGCAATGAGTGAGAATGTGTGTGTGTGAATATATTCATTTTAGAGAAATGAACATATGATTTGGATTTATGGATATATTATGGTCATTTAAGGGACATTATCCTATTATATAAGGAGTTACTATGTAAATCATATCTATCATCTCTTTGGGAGTTGCCCTCCACATTCACATTTGGTGTATATGTTAAGCCCTATACAAGCCCCACCTTAACCCAAAAACCCCTTATTAAGCCCTAGATATTGAGTGATTACATTTCTATTGTTATATTGTTATGTATGTTAGAATCCCTCATGGTCCCATTTTATTATAATTGTACCCTTTGTCTCCTATATATATATTGAGGAGACCTAGTTTTAGGATCATCAAATATTGTCTTGTACATTGTATTCATTGTAAAATGAGCGCCCACCCGACCCCCCCTCTCTTATATGTAACTGGGTAAATGTATATGCACTAGGGTTTTGCTCCACATTAATGTATAATGTAATTTGTATGTACTATGGGGGGTAATATGTTATGACCCTACAAGGGACATATATGAGGTGGAATGTATATGTCATAGGGGTTAACCTAATAGTGGGGCCACTACAATGAGTGAGAATGTGTGTGTGTGTGAATATATTCATTTTAGATAAATGAACATATGATTTGGATTTATGGTCTTTTAGGGGATACTTATCCTATTATAAAAGGAGTTACTATGTAAATCATATCTATCATCTCTTTGGGAGTTGCCCTACACATTCACATTTGGTGTATATGTTAAGCCCTATACAAGCCCCATGTTAACCCAAAAACCCCTTATTAAGCCCTAGATATTGAGTGATTACATTTATATTGTTATATTGTTATGTAAGCTAGAATCCCTCATGGTCCCATTTTATTATAATTGTACCCTTTGTCTCATATATATATGTATATTGAGGAGACCTAGTTTTAGGATCATCAAATATTGTCTTGTACATTGTATTCATTGTAAAAGGAGCCCCCCCACAAAGAGGACTGTAATTATTGGTTTCTTCTCATTTTCAAGGCACAAGGATCATAACAGATTATTGACGTATTCTGGTTTATCATGCTACTTTTAGTATTTGGCAAAGGACATTTGGAATTAGAGCAAATGGTCCTTGGTTTGGCTCCATTAAATGAGTCATCTTACCATTCTTTCTACAACATTTTGTTGTGGTATTGGAATTGTGTGCGACTTATGAGGTTGTGAAGAGGATAGACCATGCTATCTATGGTCAAAATTTAGAATTATTCCTATATAATTTCAAAGTAATGAATTGTACAAATTAGGGTTTACGTACAGTCGTGAACTATTCTCAAACATGTGTTTAATACAACTATCATATCTCACAATTGCGAGATTGCACACAGGTGCTAATGATTTCATTGTACATATGGCATATTAAGTTGTCTCAAGCACAAATTTCACACTTAGAGCTACACATTTGGAGGAGTGGAGTATCATACAAGTTTGCTCTTCTTAAAGTTGCTCATATTAGAAGGTTTTGGCAAAGTCATCATAAATTTTTATTAGCACACTTCATTTTAGTGATATCTATGACATTGTAGAGAAGACACACTATATAATAAAACCAACCTAGATCCATCTTAACTCTGGATATACCAAGCACTGAGAGGGATCAAATCTCATTTCACTTTAAAATAGGATTGCATATTAAGAGATTTGATCCCTCTCGATGCTTGGTAGATCTAAAGTTAAGGTGGATCTAGGCTGGTTTAATTTCTCCCTTTAAATAGGCTACATTGCATGTGAATACTATAGGTCAATACCATGGGTTCTCAATACCATGTGCTATTTTATTATTATTATTATTTTTTTTATAGGTTATTTTATTTCGTTTTTTATTTATTTATTTTACGGAGTATGTTTACATTACATTAAATTAATCTTTTTATTTTTTTAATTTTATTTTTATGTAATTTGACTTAGTCAAAATGTTAAACATTACATTACAACATTGCTACCACACTGAGCTGGAGAGTGCCTCTTGGTGCAATGAAACTTCAAACCCAAATACATATAAATTTGGGATATGCATCAACTACAAGGTCAACTTGTATGATAATCCTTAATGAGGGCTCAAAAATGTATGTTAACTTGAAATTTGCATAAGTTTTGGTTGAAAGATCTCGTTGAGCTGATTTAAAATTGGGTGGATGCAAAAAGAGAGTAAATACATTGGGAAAATGTAAAAACTATTTGGGATCAATATTTTGAAGATAATGATGCTCTAATTTGAGGTTTTTGGTTAGACCCAAGGTAAGAAACAATGACAATACCTCAATTTAGTGGAGATGAAGTTAACATTTATCTTAGGAATGGTTGAGAATGGCAAAGGAAAATTTTGAAATCCATTTATTTCTTTTTTTTTGTATTTATGATAACACTCATGAATGGTGGATGAGGCTTCATGAAGATACTAGAATGAACTCCATGTGGGAAGAGTTTGGGAAACACTTCTGAAATAGATGGATCAATGATACAATATCAAAGGTCATGCATAATATTCTAGATAAATTGAATGATGAAAACAAAGTGCAAAACAAGAAAAGTGATGAAGAAATCCATAGAGTTCATAACCATAATCAAACACTACTTGACCAAGTGAAAGGATGGAAAGAAGAAAATAAGCATTGATAAAATCAAGAGAAAGTAATAATCTTTGCTGGAGAAACTAACAAAATACTCGAAGAGGAAATTCATAGGAATGTTGGAGAAGAAATAAGTATTGAAGACATCAAATGAGAAATGTAATCTAGAATTGAATGAGTATGGATGAAGTTGATGGATAACATCCACCTTCAGTTGCATTAGTAGAAGGAAGGAAACATAAAAGAAGGTCATGATAAAATACTTGAAGAAGTTGAACTCAAATTTGATAATGTCAAGGTCAAATATGTTGGAATTATCCAAAAAGTAAGTGCTATTGAAGATAAGCACAAAGGATATAGAATGCCATGGTGTTAGAAAAGAAGATTGGGGATAAGATAAGAGGGTGGAATATAATGTTCATTCTTAAAAGGTGGAACAATAATGACATCTTAATCACTGAGATGGTAGAAATAAAATGCAAGGTACACACCAACATCCTTATATCAAGGTTAAAATGAAAAAATCAATGATATTCATGGAAACTGGGGTCAAATAACCATTATTTGACATGATATCATCAGAGACCAAAAACTAAAACAAATTGGAGAAGTTAGAACAACAATGCATAGAATCAAAGTAAAGATAATTTTGTAGCAACTAGCTATTAAGGAATAAGACCAACAAAATGAATTTGAATGAAGGGATCATCATCGATGGCAGTAAGAGAGTAGAAATAGAAGGAAATCATTTCATTTTATTTCGTCACATATAAAACATGCAAGAAAATGCACATGACCATAAGACCATAATGAAATAAACAAATGTTGAAGAATGTAACTAGGTTTGGTCTTCATAATTGTATTTGAGTCATAATGAAATGTACTTATGAAAATAATGAAAAAGAAATTATTATTATTATTATTATGACTTATTAAAGCATGGGTTTCATGCTTGGGTCATTATGTTTTAGGTCAAAGTTCCCATTGAGGACTTGTAGGATTTATACTAAGTCATTAGAGTGATTCTACAATTAATAAGACCCTTATTTGGCTTTTGAATCATGTAAAAAGAATTATTTTTGAGTCAAATATATATTTTGTCACCTCCACACCAAGTCGGCTTACATGAAGGAATTCGAACTCCAGAAAAGGCTATATATACAGTGTATTTTGATCATTTGGAACATTCACACACTAGTTTGATATCCAAGAAGAGGCAATTGAAAAGTGTGAAGTTGCAGGAAGAGAAGGAGGATCACAAGATCGAAGTTTTTCGAGTCATCTCTCTCACACGTGTGAATTTACTGGGCTACTACTGGAAGATCGAAATTTCTGCTACTAGGTTGAAGCTGCTGCATCAAGGTCGAAATTACTACTGCATCTAAGTGCCGCTTCTAGGTCAAAGTATTGCTTCTAGGTCAAAGTACTGCTTCAAGGTCGAAGTGCTGCATCTAGGACAAAGTATAGTTGTTGCTGCCAAAAGAAGGAAGGAATGACTTGGTGATTGGAGGAAGTTTGTGTCTAGGTCAAAGGGGTCTTGGATTATCTCGTGAAACTATTGAAGGAAGAGTTGTTGACTGGGTTCTCCCCTAGATATGGGTTTTTCCCTGGTTGTCTGCCTACATTTGGTGTCCTTGATCTTCATGTTATGGTTTTGGTATTTTCTTGATGAACTAAATTAAAATAAAAACACAAGAAAGTTAATAAGTAAATAAGAACTTCACAAGTAATTATCATCATAAGAAAATATTTTTGCCTTTTTTATTTTCTAACATGGTACCATAGCTAAGGTGAAGAAGAAGGAAAAAGGCAGCCTGAAGATCTATAAGGAATCTCAAGAACTTAAATAAGGGGTCATCTAAGGGGATCATATAAGGAAAAATACTTACTATCTTCAAGAAAAATGTATAACGCAATAAAGGGAGAGAAAAAGTTAGAAGGAGCATCCAATTACAGGGCATGGAAGAAAAGGATAGATCTTATCCTCAAAAAGAATAATGTCCTCGATCTTGTCAAAGGAAAAGTGAAGAAACATACAAAAAGGATCCAGTGATGCAGATAAAACAAAGTTTAAAGACTCAGAAATATTGGCAATGTGCCTAATGGTAGATGGTATAAAGGATAATCTTATCCCATACATTTCCAACATAGACTCTGCTCAAGAGATGTATGAAGCCTTATCCAAATTGTTCACCATCAAGAATCTTGGTCAAGTTGCAAGTCTTAAGAATAAACTAAGGACCATGAAAATGACAAAGGATGATACTGTGGCTTCCTTCTTTGTAAGGATAGCTAGAATTAGAGATGATCTTCAAGCCATAGAAGAGATTGTATGTGAAAAAGAGCTCATTATTGCAGCACTATTGGGTTTTCCACCCTCTTGGAGTGCCTTTGCTTCAGGGATCAACAATGGGAAAAAAAAGCATTCATTTGAGGAATTGTGGAATGCATGTAGTCAAGGGGAAATGAGAATCTGATTAGTAACCAACAAAGAGAATGAAGAAGAAAAAGTTTCAAATGCCCACTCCTCTCATCACAATAAAGGAAACTTCAAGAAGTATAAAGGGTCAAGAAGGAAGGTAGACCTATGCAAGATAAAATGCTACAAGTGTCACAAAATGGGTCACTATAAAAGTGACTGTCCTGACAATCCTAAGAACAAGAAGAGAAAAAGGATCAAGCAAACATTGTCGAAGAAGGATCTCCAAAGAAGAACAAGACTGAAGAATCAGAAATAAGGGACTTACACTACTAAGTCCTCTACTCTAAGTTTTAGTTGTTTTCATTTATGATTTGATTTCTAGTATTTATAGGTTTAACATGATTGGGAATTTTTGTTTTTATAAAGTTGTAGGTATCCCTCAAGATTGGATTAAGAGGGAGCCCTCACCATTTTCCAAAGATAAGTATCTTACTCCTTGTATTACCTTTTTATATTTGGTTTCCCTTTCTTATTTAGGTGCATTTGTATTAGATGCTAATTACATTTCTTTTATATTTTTCTTTGTTCAGGAAAGTCTGCTAATCTGCTTAAGGGTTATAGAGAAGACATCACAAGACAAAGCATTGGAATTGATGTCCTACAAGGTTAGTCTAGAAAACAACTCAAAGGTATGACTTAGACCATAAGCTTTGTTCTCTCCATGATATATTCATTCAATTTAACGATCTGTTCTATATTTATAACATTGTTGTGCCTAGCCTCCTTAAATCATGAAGATTCTTGTTAGGGTGATTAATCATTAGATAAATCTACCCTCCTCATATCTTTGATCATTCTTATGGAACCCTAAAAGGTTCTCTGTAAAACCCCAACTTAAGGGTATATTGGTGCTTAGGTGAAAAGTCCTAATCCACTTAGGGTTATTTTTGAAGTCTAAGAAAATGATATTATTTCGATATTTAGGATTCTATGGCAATTTCATGATTAGGGTTTGGATATGGTTATGGAAACCCTAATCTTTCAGGGTTGGATAGTGATGTCTGTAATCCTAGACCTTTAGAGGTTTGGTAAATTAAGGATTATGCATAAAACCCTTATGATATCTAGAATAAAGCTCCTAGGAATGAAACCCTAGGTGTATGTTTGTCCATCTGATCAAAATCCTAGCCCAATCAAGTTTGTTATATGTCTAACTTTAATGGATTAATATTTATGCCTTGGGTTTTACTGATATAGTGTTGTTGTTGATTATGAAATCCTAGATGTGTATACTATTAATGATCATAGTTCTAGGGTTTGTAACTAAGCCCTAGTCAAAGTTTGATATTCAAGGAAATGATGTTATTGTTTCAAATGTGCTGATGTGAAAAGTTGATCATATTGTTGAAACATGAGATTGTGCTGTGATTGGTGTTTGAGGCCTAATGTCCCAATGATGAAATCTAGGGTTTTCATTACATCCTAGTAGAATTCTAACATATGAATTATAAATTTTTCAGATGCGTTGTAGAATGATACTTGTTTGAATAACTTCCAAGGTTTGCAATGTGTCATAGAATAGTCTATCATATCTCTGAAGAAAATATTGAAACCCTAGATATATTGAGACTGATATCTTGCTTGAGTTGCATTAAGTTTTAATGATGTGATCTAAGGTTTATGAAAAAACCTGAGAAAAAAATTGAAGTATATAAGAATGTGTCTCTTGCCAATTATGAACCTAACTAAGTTCAGGTATTTGGTGTCTAGAGTCTAATGCTTCCATTATTGTATGATCATAATATGGTTAACTTCATGCTTCTATGGATTTGGTTGTACTTGCTATCTAAGTTGTGCAGGTACATAATCTTCAAGATGGTGCCGATGTTTATAAAGAAAAGATGATTTGATTGATAAACGTGATAAGAAGGATGTAAGCTATGAAAGATTCTCCGATGTCATAAAGGAAGTTGATCTCCCTAAGTTAAGAGGGAGTCTGGATAGAAGAAATCTCCCTAGTTAAGAGGGAGGGCATATTATTGTCATGATGGATACCTTGAAGAAGAAATTGGAGAATATTGATTGAAGTATTGCTGAAAGAAGGAAAGTAGGATCTAATTATAGAATATGTTGCTACATGAGAAGTGGGAAAGGTAGTTGTATGGTTGAGGAATCTCCTGTTAAGATTCGTTTGGGAAGCATCTAAGTCCTACTATGAAAACATGAGAAACAACATCAAGATGATTTAAGACCCCAAAGGTTTGGGTTTATTTATGTGTATTTGAAATATTATTACTGATTGGGGTTGTGTTTGTACAGGTCAATCTCTCAGAGTTTTGGAAGCATGTTTTACATGCTTGTTACCTGTTTGATTGGGAGAGATTTTTTGTCATTGATTTGTTTGATCATGAAGGATTTGCCACCGATTTGAATAATCTGGGGTGTTGAGGCTTTATGTGTGATACACATTGCTTGGGAGGACATCTGGGTGACACTATGTGTTGATGTCTAGCTCCCGAAGTAGGGAGGGTGGCATTGGTTATAGATCTGACTTTTCATTACACACCTAGATCCCTGGGTTGATGGTTTTCAAGTAAGCTTGATGGTACCTAAATAGGCTGAAATCTTGAGTCCATCTTAGTCCCACTCAGATAGATTGCCCTGGTCAGGAATCTAGTCCATGGCACCATGAGTGCCTAAACTCTTGAGGACCTGGATAGATTGCCCTGGTCAAGAATCTAGTTCATGGCATTGCAGTGCCTAAACTCTTCATGGTTCATGTGTTTTAAGATCTTCCTTGAACTTGTATATGTTATTATGAATACCTCCCTAGTTAAGAGGGAGTGTTGAAGAATGTAACTAGGTTTGGAATTCGTAATTGTATTTGAGTCATAATGAAATGTAGTTATGGAAAGAATGAAAAATAAATTATTATTATTATTATTATGACTTATTAAAGCATGGGTTTGATGCTTGGGTCATCATGTTTTAGGTCAAAGTCCCCATTGAGGACTTCTAGGATTTATATTGACTCATTAGAGTCATTGTACACTTAATAAGATCCTTCATGGGATTTTGAATCATGTAAAAAGAATTATTTTTGAGTCAAAAAATTCTTAAAAAAAAGGACACCATGGTGTAGTTTCATAGTCATTCTCGCTAGATGTACAAACATCTAGACCCTCGACTTGCATGGACCTCCAAAATGTTATTTACAATAATTCCAATGTATTTGGATATATTCCTAAAGGTATTCCACTTGCATGGGATCATGATTATGATATTCATTGTAAACTAGGATTTGTACCACCTAACATCAAACCTTATAGGTACTCATATGCACAAATGAGCGAGACTAGGCATATGGTTCAAGAAATGTTAACCACTATTATTATTTAACTTATATAAGGTGCTTTCACGTTACTAGTGGTGATGGCTTACAAAAAGAAAAGTTCATGGCGTATGTATCCATATTATAGAGAGTTCAATAAAATGACCATTAAAAGATAATTTTCCTACTCTAGTCATGGATGAATTATTAGATGAATTTCAAGGAGAAATTTTCTTTACCAAGTTGGATCTCCATGGATATAATCAAATTAAAATGATATAAAAATATATACCCCATTAAAACTAGTATATGGTGACGACATACCCCATTCAAACTAGTATATGGTTAGGAAGGCACAATTCCACTGATGATTTCTTGATAAATGCATCAAGTGTGTCAACTGTTTGAAGGTTTGATGTTGACAAATTCGAGAAAGAACACCTCTAGCATATACACTGATTGGAAGAATATTATTTGCACACACTCCATCACCCATAAGTGGAAAAACAACAACCCAAAGAATGCCATGACCAAAATATTAAAACAAAGAACTTAAAAACATGAGATATTTCATTATTATATTATAGTTGATTTAAAGGGAAGCCCAAAAAATTGGAAATTGCATGGTTTGTCCCCTTTATAGCCGAGGATATCTGACCTTTGGGAGCAGTCAAACTAAGGACACTTCAAGGACAATTATTAAACTCTATCATTAACGATGCTTGATTGAAATAATATATATCATAATAACATTAGCATGACCACTGCTGAAAACCTCACTAAGGTGCCAATGGGCATGGGTTAAGCGGAAAACCACTCAGTGGTAATGAAACCGTTTAACCTATGTACAATAATATAAATCTAGTATATTTAAATTAAGATCGAGATTGAATTCAACAATAAAAGATTTAATTATACAAGTAGGTACAACCACATACTAGTTTAGTAGATAATTACTAGCCAAAGTATTATTTTAGACACAAACAATCATCATGGGCCAAGTAGAGGATCTACGAAGTCTGTTAGATAAGAAATCATAACAAAATTTAAAGGAACGATGGAAGGACTATCAATAGGAAAATTTAAATACCACTGAAAAAGACATATAAAAAATATAATGTCCTTGGTTCAACTAAATAACGAACCAAAATTATCAAGCCAAGTTTATAAGTTGAGTTGACGAAATTTCTCGGTCTGACTGACGCCCCAAAACTGTCAAGAATTTGAAAATCAACAAAAGTTTCGATGCACATAATTTGATTAGTCCAATAAAGCACTCAATTGCCAACAGTTCCACAACGACAAACCCACGTGCTCAACATGAGAAGAAATTAAATATTGTAACTTCAATTAAGCCGATGGGACAAGAAAAACTGACCCATTAAATTAATGTAATGCCACACAATCTCCAAAATTCTTATTTACGCCAAGGAATTTACCATTTCCACACATTTACGTGCCTAAGAATTCGAGCACTGAACTTGCATAAATTCCCAAGTTATTTGTTCCGTTGAACCCTGCAATATCTAATTTTGACTTGCCCAATTGCTTAAGAGGGGAAGACTTCGGGAAAGATTTCAAAATGGCACCACATAGGGCATAGGTGCAGGCTGAAGAAACACTAGTCAAACCAAGGACGAAAGTCTGATTTGATTAATATACTTCCATAAGGCTTGAGGTATGCCTAAAAAATATAAGACAAACTAAGGTTGAGGAGACCTCGTGGGATAAAAACTAGGAATTATTTAAAAAATGGCCCCTTGTCGAAAATAAGTAGCATGGAGAGACGTAGCACCCATATACTATAGGAATTGAAGATTACTTAGTTGCTCCTTTAATTGTAGAATTCCAAGGAATGAAGGAGGAGGCTACCAAATTTATTGTTAGTAAATTCCATGATGGCTTTCTCTAGCTAGAAATCCCTTTATCCCTCACTATGACTACAATCCATAAAATCACAGGACTACCATAAAATGGTGAAAAAATTGGCAAAACAATTGACTCTAATGCTTGGCTTGGATAGTTCACTCGAGGAGTGACCTCTGAGAATTCTAAGGGCCTAATCATTGGACAAGTTATAGACCCAAAAATTAAGTAGGTTTGTATTATTGTATCACTGCGCCTCACTTCGGTAGGTCAAGCGTCGAATATCAAGTTAAATATGTTGGAAGTCATTGGACAAATTATCAGGATAGGGAAACAATATAATTGGGCCAACTATGTCACAAATATCATTAAGAAAAGAAATAACGAATGCCAAAACTCAGGTAAGGAAATCCATTTCCTTCATTATTAATTTGGCTTGCCATGTTTCAAGTTACTTCGATCAGGGAGACTACTAACTAGGTTCATAAGAGGATGCATTGCTTTGTTGTACCAACAAGCCTAATAACGTGAAACATGGGCTATATCATCCCTTACCTGTACTCACTCGTCCTTGGGAAAGCATTTCCATGGACTTTGTGAGGGGTTTGCCAAGAAATAGGAAGGGAGATGACTACTTGTTTGTGGTAGTTGATAGGTTTAGCAATATGTGTTTTTGGATTCCCTGTAAAAATACCATCAGTGGGAAATAAACAAACTGTTCTTTTGATAGGTCTGGGTGCACTTTGGGATAGCAAGGAACATCATTTCAGATAGGGACATGAGATTTCTCAGTGCATTTTGAACTTCATTGTGGGAGAATATAGACACCAAGTTGATGAGGTCTACAACATTCCATCCACATACATATGGGTAGATATAAGTAGTCAACATGAATTTGGCGCAAATTTTGAGGGTGTTGTCGCCGCCACAACACTCTCCAAAAATTCACTACATTCAAATTTTGTAGCCTAGCTAACTGTCATATCAAATGTTTCTTTGGTCGTTAAAGTGTCATTTCATGTCATTTCACATGTTTCAAGTGTTCTTGTTCTTTCCTAAGTGTCGTCACATCGTTTAGAACATCTATGGTGTACTTCACGGTTATAACAAACTAGTTACTTGTAAAACGACAATTTTAGTCGCAGTCACACACACTTTATCTATTATACTTGGAGATTGTTTAAACTGGCGTTTTGATGTGTATTTTTCAGTATTTGATCCTTTGTTAGTTCTACTGATGAGTTGGTATGCGCCGCACGTGATTTTATGCCTAACTCATTGTGTTTTATTCTTGCCTTATTTTTCAGACTTAGACAAATTTTGGATTTTTGCCCCATTGACACTAAGAGGGCACATAACACATTCTTAAGGCCATGTCGCGACTCCTTCCTTATTCAGACTGCACCTTGCACCCTGCACCCTCTGAAAAGTGCATAACGCAGTTCAAAATAACATCCTATCCCTCCCTTTCTGAACTACACCCTAAAGCAAGCCTCTTTCTTCCCAAGCGCATGATGCATCATCAGTAAGTAATCAAGCCTTCCTTCCCTCTTTGGACTGTGCCCTGTGCCCTCACCAAGCCCTTAATTGAGCGCATGGTGCACCCACAGTGAACATTGGTCTTCCTTCAACCTTCACATTGCGCCCTTAATCCTCCTTGTAACTTAGAATTTCCAGTTGAGAGCATGGCACAACAACAAGCATCATTGAATCCCCTTCATCCTTCAGCCTGTGTCTTGTGCCCTCCTTCAATCTTTCTCTTCTTAGTTGAGAGCACAACGCACCCTTAATCACTCAGCCCTTGTCCCTTGATAGTGCACCCTTTGCCCAAAAAACCTTCTCCTCTCTTCTTAAGTGCACTAATGAACCATGATCCAAAAATTTACATGAAATATGTTATAATAGGAGGTTTTTGAGCTGATGTTTTGCTTGCCATGAGTGATCTTAGTTGCAAGTGTTTTAGAACAACACGTTGAGGATGCATGAGGTGATCTGTCAAATGGAACAATTTGAGGAAGTATTCAAGATCGAAGAACACATAATGAAACAAGATGAATAACATTGGAATCTCGATGATCAAAGTAGATCATAAAGAATCCATATGATCTGACACCCTTTAGAGACTAGAAGCAACAACAACATGAAATCTGCATGCAATATTGAAGATACAAGTGGAAATATTGTCACCTCTCAAGAAATTCCATGTCATCAGTCACTACGAGTCCAAGTCAAGAATGTTAATGACTTGTCATGTTGTTACCTCATGATGATGTAACTATGTAATTATTGTAAAGACAAAATGTAGAAGTCCAAGAGTCATTTATGGACAAAAGAACCATATGAAGAAGTCGAAAATACATGTAATTCCAAAATTCATGAAGAAGTTCAAAAGTCATGTAGAAGTCTAAGAGTTGTATAGAAGTCCAAAGGTCATAAGAAGTTGAAAAGTCATGTGAGAAACTCAAGAGTCATTAGGATATGAAAGGTCATGCCTGTAGTATTAAAATAAGCCTCAATACTCAAGCAAAATAATTTTCACCTTGGCTTCTCCCACAAAGCATTACAGAGATAGAGATAGTTATTTTGGAGAGCAAGTAGTGGCTATAACACTCCACTATTGGAGTTAGCGATGTTCATTGTACCCATGTATCTTGGAACTTTTGCTTAATACTTGAAGCCATTTATCCAACACATTGTCATGCATAGATCGTGGATGTTTTGGGACTATTCTTCAAATGATTGCAGTGTGTGTTGGCTTACATTTGTACTAAATAAATTGAACCATTTTGATGGATTTTGTGCTCAACTTGTTGGAAATGTGTTGTGATTATTTTAATGGTTGTGGAATTTATGCAAACTGTTTCACTTAATGACTCACGATTATTTCTTGTTTATGTGCGAGCATCTTTACTACATTAGTACTATTACTTTTCTTTAGATATTCAATTTTTTCTCTGCAGCGAAAGAACCTTGATACATTTACAATTGAACATATCACAAGGCACACTCTCCTCTTCATTCAGAAGTACATGCATGCTATTCTCTCATGTTGATTTCTCAAGCCAAGGCAAATATCTAAGTTAATGGAAGCCAAGCCATAATTCTGGATGGGACTCCTATACCAAACATTGTGAGGTCTATTTGGGACTTCATATCAGGGAGATCCCGTATACGTTGGCGGGTTCCAACATTGTCAACAAAGTGGTTATAATCAGAATCGTTTGAAGATCTTGGATGAAAATGTGGTATATATACAACACTCTTATAACAAAGCAATCCACACTTCTATGGGTAAGTCCCCATTTGAAACTTGTTTTGGATATTTTTTGCCTTCACCTTTAGATATTGCATATGGGAAGAAAGGAGTGAGGGAGGATCTTACAGGGGACGCCTTGAGGGATGAAAGTTTTGTAGAGAAGATTAGGCAGATCCATATATAGGTACAAGAGACATTGCAAAAGACACTGAAAAAATATAGGGCCATACATGATCAACACAGAATAGAGAAATCGTTCAAGTTAGGAGATAAAGTATGGCTAAAATTGAACAAGAAGAGACTACGGAGTCTTGGTAAGAAAATCAAGGCTCTGCATTATGGTCCCTTTGAGATACTAGGAAAGGTGGGTGATAATTCCCATTGAATCAATTTACCGTCATACATGCATATTTACTTAATTGTGCATGTAGAGGTCCTACCTTTGGTGGAGGATTTGGCACCTTATGCTCAAGAAAAGTTGACAGAAGATACAATTTTGCAGAAGAGGTATAGAACTATGAGACAAGGGCATCATGACCTTTGGCAGATTGGCTTGAAAGGACAATTTCCAGGAAAATCTAAATGTTACACCCAAGAGAAGGTGGAGGAAAAATTTCCTCACCTCATTCAATAGAAGCTTTTGGGGAGAAAATCCTCCCAAAATGTAGATGTATGATATAGATTGGATTGTTATATTGTTTTTCATCCATATTGATGCTTTTAGAGTGGAAAAAGTGGGGGAATAATCTCATAAGACCATTTTTACTAGTGGGACCCAATTTGGAAAATTGGGGTCTAAAACCTTTCTAGAGAATTTTGAGGCATCAAGCCACATTTTTTGGGTGTAAAATTTGTTCTCTTTAGCTACCACCTTTTTTCATATTTTACACACAAATACCTTTCTAATGTGCAAGAATCACATCAATCAATGTCCATATGCAAAAGTTATGCCACTCAAAATTTGACCTTCCTGTTTTCACCACCTTAGTTTGAGAGGATGTCACAACAACCCCCATTATTCACGGAAAAGGGGCTAGCCACGCGATTATGATGAAGAAGACTCTAGAAGAGTCCATATTGTAACTCTGGTTAAAATTTTAGGTAGTCAAAGCTAACCACTAGTAGGATATCGGGCTGTGTTATAACCGAGCCACTAGGAAGAAAATGGGTCCATTATTTTGAGTGCATATGTTCCATTTATGAGCAAAAATAACTGAGATGGATAGGAGATAAAGCACACAAAGAGGATTTGTGCACTGTAGTATCCCATTAGCCACGTACCATACTTCTTTGTACTGGAAACCATTTTCTATTTAGAGAAAGAGAGCAAATCGATCTCACCTTCCAGTTGGGTTCTATGTTGAAAGGCTTTCTTTGGCTATATCTTGTGACAAATATGTTTGTGAGTTTTTATTTCAATATTCTTTATTTTCTGCATAATTTTAATTTGCATGCATAAACAATTAACAATAATCTACAAATCCAGAAGTTTAAAGGGAAATGAAATCTTGAAAGTGTAGATTTCAGATTCATTTCAATATAATTTTATCAGATATGTTGTGACAAATTGTATAATGGAATATCCACAATAGTTTATGGATCAATGAATAAATTTCCAAATGTTGATGGTAATTTTTTTATTTGAAGGCCTCACTATGATTGGTAGAGAAGCTCCAAAGATCAAGCAGACATGGAAGACATGAACAACATATATCTATTCACCACAAACTGAGTATATATATCAATTCCACCACAAACTCCATGATAGGTTGACATTGATCGTGCACCCAAGTGGTATCCACACACATACATAATTTCATTTGGAGGAGCCTAGTAGTCGACTTAGAACTCCAAAATACCTTTCACTGTAATGCCAAAATAAAACCCTATTTCCTCACTGCAACCATCCATATATAAATTTCTCCCAATAGAATCTATGACCCTCACAAAGTCTGGAGCGCCATATGTGTAACCCTTAACCTTTCTGGATGTTTACAAGTTGGGCAAGTGCTAGAATTTGAATGGAATAAAAGGTGTTGGAGTTGAGTCTCAAAGTTGTTCGCAAAGCTCTGATGTAGGTTTTGTTGCACGAACATGGTATAAAGCATGCGATCTTAAAGAAAAATTGACTTAAAATTTGAGTGCGAAGCATTATTTTGGTCAAAATATAGGTATTATGTTTTCAACATTTAATTTTCAAACCGGGAGTCCGCAAACTTAGGGGTGCTAGAAAAATATATTTAGGATCAAAGCCCTAATCTAATATTATCTAGATGAGAATACAAATTAAATTTTGAAAATTAAGATGAAGAGCACGTGAACTTTAGGCCTGTCTATCTAGCATTTATCATATACCTCTTGGCTTGGCTTCAAAGTACTATCATTCACTTCTCCCAAGGCAAGCATTCAAGTGATCAATATTGATGCCCAGGCTAACCTCTCAAGACAATATTTCACTCTCTATGTGCATATAAACTTCCTTCCAACTTCTCGTCCAAATAATTTTAAATCTGGGCAATCTTTAAAAATTTCTCTGGAAGCATTAATATCTCAAATCTCAGATTTGAGATATTAATTCAAAGTTATCTTATGGTTATAAAAACCCAAACAATCTAGCCCACTCTCATCAAATGTATATACCCACAGCTTTATAAACTTACCAATGTTCAAGAGCCCGAACCCTTAATATGATTCTAATATTTGAAGACCCAAGTATTAACTTTAATGTGTGCCGAACACACAATTCATTTCCTGTAAGGTTCGACTTTGTCACATAATATATATATCACCATATATATATACTCCCCGAACCCAGTGTTAAGAAACATTAATAAACCTTGGGCTTTTTAATAAAGTGCTCCAACTATTATGTCTCGACTTTAAAGCACCTTAACTATTGTTTGCAATTCTTTTAAAACATATCATAAGAATGCGCTTAACTATAACTTGAAACCCTTCATGGAATATTGCACTAAGGATAATTGAACCGACGTTTGGACCTTCTTAAACAAATATCTAAGCTTTAGGCTTAATACAGCGAACCCATTAGGCTTCCGACATAAGGCACTTCAAACAATGCTTACTTTTAGAACCACGACAGTTTTTTTGTACATTTCATTCCGCGGGCCCCACGTATCCACTATCCGACTCTGATGCATTAAATAAACGATTACCATTGTTAAAACCGCCGGGCCATACCTTATGTTAAGACCCGTGCACTTCACCGAGCGATTTCCCTTGGATCCATTGCTTGGAAGATCAGACATATCTCATCAAAATCGCGTTTTTTTGCTCACAAGACTTTAGTGCTCAGAAAAAAAGCGATATGGGTGGTATTTGAGAGGTGATGTGTCCAAATATTGTTGGATCGCGTTCCAAATTGAAAAACCACTCCTCCTCCAAAAGGTTGTGTGATACCGGTGGTATCCTCCTCCAAAACAGTCTTCTGGCAAGACCGGTAATTGAACAGTGTTAACTCGGGTTCCACTCCTTTAAAACTCGCCTTTCCATCTTGACGCTGTGGTCGGTCTTTCAAAACTTCCTGTTTGGCCAGATTTTCAGTTCGATGGCCCTTCTATCCTCACTAATCTGTCTTTAACAGTTCTCCAGGTCTCTCTATTAATGCCTTTGAGGCTTACAGTTATACATGATGGGAATGAATACTCAGCTCCTACAATGATTCGACAAAACTCTTCAGTTCCTAAATTTAGCCTAACTGCTCTGAACTGACTCTTCACAGTCCTATCAAATCGACTTCTCCTGTCCTCTAATCATTCGAGGGCAGTTACAATTCTCTCTACATTTAATCAAAATGAATTAAAACCTACTGATTTCATTACATAAAATATAACCCCTTTGAAGACTTAAAACTCCTAGGCCTATAAAACTACATGGAATTTGTTTTAGCCTAATGCCCCTGCATCAAATATAGGTTAGATATGAAAGATAAATGGTTCTAGTTTTGACCCAAGTTGTTGAAAACCAAATACTGAAATGAAGAGCAAGTCATGTAAATGAAAACACTTGAAATAGAATTTCACTCAAAACTATTCTATGATAGCCTACTAATGTTTATGATGCCGATATAGTCCTTCCCAATGTCCAACTTAATTAATTTATTCCAAATCATAATTATAAATCAATAAAATACTTAAAAATCCCCTCTTTATTAAGTAAGTGAAAAAGGGGCCAACTTGTTCTACAAATTTACAAGGTGGTATTGGCATTCCATACAAATTTAACATTTTTGGTTATACCTCCCGACTAGGGTTGGGACTGACTCTTCAATGGTTAGTCAGGGGTTGGGCCTTCTAGTGAGGTCAGAGGTCAAGGTTGGTAAAAAAAAGTATGGCGCCATTGAAGGGTTTCGAATATAGGTTAGGGTTGACTATAGGTCAATATTGACTCCTTTGATGCAATCTTAACAAAAAGCGCTGCAAAAACTCTGATTGGGCCCTACTCTAACTTCTGACTGTCTCGAACTCTGTGACACCACTTGGAAAAATAAAGGAATGCTTGTGAACTTATAATTTATCTGTGTAACATTTGTACTTAAATTTTAACACAATGCCAAATGTGCTATAATGAGAATAGAGCTATAGTTGAAGTGTGATGGTCTCGTTGACTTGAACTAAACTCAATGCGATTCCGGGGGTGCAAAGATCTTATTGCACATGTATTTTAAAATTTAACAAAGATTTAAAGAAAATGTATATATATCATAAATGTGAAAGCAAAAATGATTTAAATAAGGCATGAATAGTCATCTAATCAAAGGCCAAATTTCTACAATTTTAAGTTAAATGTCTTTCTTCAAGAAATCACATAATACCACACTATTTCACATTTACACTCTCTAATTTCCTAAACTATATGAAACCTTTTTCTGAGCTACATAATCTACTTTAAATACAAAATGTAAATTAGTTAAGATCCACGAATTGTGGATGTAAATCCTAATTCTAGAAAATACCCAAATAATAAAATGGTTACAATATCTCTTGGAATAACTACAACAAATTTCTATTTAATGCAAATACATAATAATTCTAGCTAAATACTAATTCTCCTAATTATTTCAAACAATTAAAATAAATTCAAGAAACCCGCTTCCTATAGTAAATGAAATTTGACCATCAAGGTCAAAATTAATTTATTGGTGGGGATGCTCCTACATCAATCTACCAACATTCATCCACTAGTTATCATTAATAGCTAAATGCTAATGACTATTTACTAGTTTACTAGTTGTTAGTTGCTCGAGCAAGAATACTTGCCTAAGTTTAAACATTATTTCCAATCCAATAATTCATATACTTTACATGTATGCAACCAAATAATATTCACACTAATCAATGAAATCACAATACTTCAAACAAGTTGCTGCATATCCATATAATTGTACATTTGTATCAGGTATCACACTTAGTACTACAATAACTCATTGTGCATTCATAAGACTGTTACAATGGATCAATATGGATTCATTCAACAAATCACCATGCATTCTTATTAGATATCATAAATCACCGAGTATTCCTTTATCAATAAATAATGCACACCTTATACTATCATATCATGAACCATATGAAAGATATCGAAGCTTGTTTGAAGACACAAATTGTTTATGAATAAGACTCAAGCACACAACATGTATATTTATATGCTCTGTTTCAAATCGAGTTATAATAGCATGGATATGTATTTTCACAGTTCAAATGAAGGCCTTGATATAAGGCTCGACACACTGCCAATAAAAGGAAATACTATTTTCATATAGAGCATGAGAAAAGCATATTAGACTTGACGTATAAATAACAAAGTATGGTAGAGTATAACAAGGCACTTTGTCTCAAATCTTACTTTGTATCAGGCTTGAAGTTAGATTATTTAAAATGGCCACAAATCGACAACTCATATTTTAGATAGTGATAGGGTTTTAGTAAAACAACTAGGTCGAATTAGACTTCAAAGAAAAATGTAAATCTCAGGGTTATTGCACATGAATACAAACATATCTGTTTATGGTAGAAATCCCCTTTCAAAGTATCATCGAAACCTCTACACAATAACGCTGTAAACATCACTGATGCAATACAATATCACAAGTAAGATTGGTCAAGGAACAAGGCTCATGATTATATATCAACGATCCTTCACACAATAATACTCTGTATACGATATATGAGAAATGGAAATAATAAAAATGAGAGTACCAGAAATATAAGGACATAGTAATATAACTGGAATTGTAATGAAATAATCGCACAAATACTAATCTAGAAAAAAAATAGAAATAACAGGGCATTAATTGGATCAAGGGGCCCTTCCTGACTTGGGAAATACACGTAGAAAACAAAATTATATCTAGATGCTTAATGGATCGAAAAGAACAATCAACATTTCATTAAGATCAAAACCTTGTTTACAAATAAACAACTAGCTCCCTTGGTACAATGATAAATTATTTCCTCTACAAGCTTAATGCCCCCTCCTCTGATCTATTAGGTTTCATTTATATATGATAATCAGCAGGGAGGATAAGGTTCAATCCCACAAACTTAAACTATCATTTTAAATGAAATCTGGTGTTGTTCTTGGTATTTTTCAAATTTGGGTGAATTATGTATTTCGAACAGATTGGAGTTGGAGATCCGACCATAACTCTCAAACTATTTTGAATTTAAGAAACCGGCTACCTTATACTCAATCTTCCATAACGGGAAAAAAACCCATGTCCTAGGTTTTTGATATTTGCTCCCATCTACGTAGAAATTGAGGTGCAACATAACAGTTTCAAAACCACTATTTATTTTGGCTATAGCTTAAATCACATGTTAAAAATATACACCCCTAAGAAAAGTGCATTCTAAGAGTTGTAGAACCGTGTTGACACTTCAACCTTCAAAAATTCCCTTCATATGCTAAACAATGATTTTGGATATTAGTGTTGGTACCAAAAATGAACTATGTTAATCATACTACATTAGCCATTATTACTAAAACTACAATATAGTCATCTTTAATCACCAAAAACATAGAAAAACAATGTATTAACCGCATAGGATGCATAATGGTGAATAATGAAAGTTTGATGATAGAAATCATTATATGTCATGGATGAAGTGTGGGAAAATGGTTGAAAATGGTGGTTTTATTGAGTGAAAACATGACAAAAATGGAGCCCAACACATTGAGCCGATGTCAGAACAATGACATGCAAAATTCCATAAGCAGAATGTAGGGGCGGGGGGATGTACTGGTATTGGAAGCCTGGGGTCTCCGCCATTGAGCTCCGCACTATTCTAACGTCTGCGATGTCACCAAAGGGGTTTGGTGCTAGCCGACAAAATGTGCCTCCCCTCCATTAAAGCTCGAAAGGTGGGGAAGATCCATAATTGTTCTTCGACGTTGATTCCATTTGGCAGGCACATTGCTTCTTTGAAGATGTACACTTTTTATCTACCCACTTATGCACTACCTACAACCAAACAAATACTGCCATGTTTGTATATGTTTGTATATGTAGTTGGCGCTTGAATTTATATATGAATTCTTCCACCGTCCCGTTAAAATACTAGGATTGGTAGTCCCGGTGAGCCTGACCCCTACGTTAGCCATTATCAGTCCTTTTCCAATGAAGTCCTTATTTCCTTTTCGCTGTAATCGATACTTTCCATAGGTGTAGCTATGCTTGGATGACAGTATCTCCTTTATCAGTTTAGGTTCGAATACTGCTAGTTGCGGCTCCACAATCCAACACAATAAAAATTGAATTTTTTGGGAATATTCAAAATAATGCAACAACCTTGTCGACAATTTCATATGGCTGAAACATCCCATATCGTTCTCAATATCCTTTTCACGAAGGTTGGAAATGGTGCTAATATTTCCAACCATAAAGTTGGGTGGAGGCCCCTTCACTCCTTTCCTTTCCAGAAATCTTCTTATTCTACAAGGATCCCACATATAATGTTTCAAAACTAGGATACAACTTGAGCAATTATTAAAAATACTAGCATAAAAAACCACTTGTATAACAATAAAATACCATTTCGTATTATCTAGCCCAGATAGACTGGATTCGATTGCGAAAGAGATAAAGTCTGAACGAAATCCAGATAAAATCCTGCTCGAGGACTAGATGCACGGATTCTATAACAAGCGCAATGGAGGCTCACCACAATTTCAGTTGGTAAAATAAAGCATTGCAAGCATGGTTATAAAAGGGAGGTACTGAAGGAAAGACATAGTGTAGCTGTTGGTAAATGTAAGTTTCGATCGAAGTGTCCTCCAATGAAAATTCATATGCCACTACCAGTTTCACCATGTCCCGACATATGCATGACAAATGTCATGGGAAGACACTCTCTTTCCCTCACCAAAATAAATTATCAGTTAGTGGGGCATACAATCCACGTAGAGGCCTGACTATTTCAAGTGAGTGTTAGTCATGTAGGTGAAGCAAGTGTAGGTTGTGTAGTGGGGATGTTCTATTATATTTTTCTCCATTTTTGAGTTCGATTCATATTTTTCTCTAACGCTTTTATCTATATTAATTCCTTGGAATAACATGTGGATGTTGTTGGTGGACATAACTAGTAACAAATTGATACATGTAATCACATTAAACAAAGAAAAAATAAATAAAAATAGTGACTATTTTGTTCAAAATTCTAAATCAAAATTATGATGGTTTCATTAATAGAATATAATAAAATTCTCCTTTAAAATGGGTAATCCCTAGGCCAGTGGTGTGAATGGTGTGTCATGGATGGAAATGGCGAGGGAGGAAGAATAACATGGATATCATAAATTCACACACCGATTCGAAATGATGGAGGGACAAAAGCTTCTCTGGCAACAGTTGGGTCCTTAGCCGTCTAGAATTACATGTTCCAACATTCAACTCTTGAATTTTGTGCATTCCAAGTCCAGATGCACTAAATAACGAACTAAGGTTTCCATTGCATAGATTGACCTCAATGGGATTGACAGTAAGCCCACTTGAAACATAATTTTTAAAATATTGTACCATTATTCAACAAGTTTTCTTCCTTTCTATACCAGTCCAATGATCTCCAATCCAAATTTTACTATATTTACTGCGATTCATTTCATTTATAAATTCTTACCTTTTATTCTTCGATTTTATTTTTGTCAAATCAAATAGAATGGAAGAGGTTGTCGTATTGATTGCATAGATGTGTGTAGCAGATGGGTGAGAGTGGTGTGGTAAAGAAGACAAAGAAGATGACAGACATTTGAGAAAATATGGAGAAGTCATTTTTTTTTTTGAATGAGTGATTATGTGCTATAATAGGAGCAAACCCAAGCTATCTTTCCAAGAAAATAAAGTTAGAAAATCTGGGGATTTATATCGAGATCAAAGAGGATCCCCTCAACTCAGATTCTCCTAATGGCCTAAGCTATCTTTCTAGAGCACATAGATTTAACAAATATGGGCATTGATATCGAGATCAAGGGGTATCCCTTCAACTCTGATGATCTACCCCAAGGATGGTCAACTGAAACCCAACCATAGTCACAACAACTAGTCCAATCGCCCTGACTGGTGACATGGATTCCTATGTTAACATCAACAAAAGGCACCACGACAAGAACCACAAACATAAATCAAAGAAATCAATGGGTACCCAACTTGAATTGACCACAACAATGCAAGCAATACCAAAGGCATCAGAAAATAAGTTTTTCAAGATGCTTTGGGAAGTATAAAAGGAAGCAAATGTTAGATGGAAGTAACCAAATAAGGAAATCGTCATAATGCAATTGAAAAAGGAGAACGAAGAAGTGGTATGGACTAAGTGCATGACGTCAACCATGCAAAAATCGCACTTGGCTATGCCCAAGCCAATGGGACAACCGACTAGATGCCATGAAATGGTTGGTTCATCAACTTATTGATGACAAGTTATAGTTCAGAGCACAAATCGAGCAACTCCAACAACAAATCTAAACATAAAATATAGAAGAATTATCTTCCATATTGGATGACGAGTTTAATTATTCAAAGAAATAAAGAATAATTTTGAAGATACCATGGAAAGGAAAACCAATCTTAATGTTGTCCTTAATAAATTGCGTCCCTATTTGTCGACCACATGTAATCGATTGATTATCCAACAAGTACTTATTAAGGAATTATTGGATTTGTAATGGCGTATTTCTCAACCTCGAGCTATATCAGTCTTGGAAAGCCAAATCATACAGGAGAAGAAGATAGTGACAAAGCTAATACAGGAATAACACTAGGTGGCTAAGAGAAGAAAATAAAGCTCAGATAGAAGCTGCAACAATCAATTATATGCAAAACATTCACATAAAAGTACAAAGGCTAGAGCAATAGGGTACCCCTGACTTACCAACCTTCAAATAAATCTCACCATTCAACAAGCTAAAATACTTAGCTGAAATTAAAGCCTTGGAAGTGCAAGAACAATACTTAGTTAGGGATTGGTCAAAATTTCATCAACATATTTAGAGGCTTTCCCTAGTCATTTATTAGACAACATTTATAAAGTTCTCTACATGCACCTTCGTGTCAACCAACTCCCTAATAAAAAAAGTACTAATGTTTTGTGCCTACAATGTCAAAATGTGGTCCTTCCCTGCAACCATCATAATTAGCCACTTCAAAAATAGAAGTTGAAGAATCAAATTGGTCGCTTAGGGAGAGAGAAAGATGGGGGATCCAAAATTTGTACCTAGACACACCATTGGAGAATGTGGACAAAGCTCAACAAATAGAATCTGCCGTTCAATCAACACTAATCGCTTTTCCCACTCAGGCTAGTCCAAAGCTGACATAGTCACACTAACTCTGCCAACATTTGACCCAATATTATGATTCTTCTCTTCTTTTCTACTCTTATTCTAAAATTATTTTGTAAATTTAACAACTCTAAATCCCCCCTTGTTTGGGACAATGTAGTTGAGAGTGGGGGAGATGTTAGAGGGGCTAGTTGACTTAGTCAACTAACCTTATCGAGTCAACATTCTCGATTGAGTTTTGGTCTATATTGTAAGTAATTCGACTCCATGTTGAGTCAAATTAACTAGTTGATTAGTTACTATAACTGCTATAACTATATAGTGGCAGTATAAATATGTATGTACTCAACACGATGAAGTGGTTGTTGGTTGTTTACATATCAATATAATATAAGGGCTCTTTTGTTGGTTCTCCACTACTTTTGTTATGTCTTTCCATTTTTCTCATTAGGTATATTGTATAAGATTTATTGGTTTATAGATTGGTAACCAATGCATACTTTTTCCTAGACTACAACAAACACATAATCAGGGAAATTGGATTATGATCCCAAAAATAAGACTTGTGGTAACTTGTTTACAAATCATCAACTAGAAATACACTTGAAGGTAAGGTTTGCATGAAGCATATTTGTGCTCCTAGCATTAAATATGGTCAACTTGATAATTTTGTGGTTTCTTTACTTAACGATGTTGATATCACTTGATATTGAGGGTGTGTTTCAGGTGGTTTATCTTAGATGCATTGCATATCCCTTGAGGAATGGTATGAATCTTCTACAACATATAGAAGAGAATGTATAGCCTAGCATAAGAGCACTTGTGACTTTGCATCCATAAAATTTCCCCTCCAAATATAATCATTGGATCTTGGGTAGTCTCCACATGAATCAAGAGGATCCATAAATGCAAGTGGCCTTGAAAATAGCTCAAAAATCAATGTCATCAGATGGACGTGAAACTAGGACTAGGTCATAGTGATCTTCGCCCTGATTCCAATGGTGTGACCGACACTCAAATCCGAGTTCGTATGCACAAATTATAGCTGGTCAAAGTTTTAGCCAAACTTGGCCAAGTGGCAGTGTTAACGAGGCAAAAATTTGGCAACGACCCGTCGCATGGAATCTGACCAGCGGAACGACTGAGTTTGTTGCCTACTTAAGTTTCCCAGTGACCCTTATTTTCCAGCACAATTTTTTCTGTCTATGTTGTTATTAAAAAAACAAAAAAAAATATTAAAATAGGGATGGTGGGCTGCCACCCCCGCCACACCCCATACAATATATATAACAGATATTATGTGGGCGGGCCACCAAAAGCAGACCTGCCACCCTCGCCATACGCCATACAATATATATAACATATATTATGTGGCCGAGCCGCCAAACGAGGACCCGCCACACACCCCCTTGCACCATGTGTTATAACCATTGGGGTCGGAAAGGCTTGAATCCGCTCGACCAACATGGATGGCCCGCCTCCCGGGCATCCCCAACCAACTCCATTTAAAATTTAACGTGGCCGATTGAAACAAAAATAACGCGCCATTCCATTTGGGGGTCAGTTGGGTTGGAACCCCAGACCACCCATCCAAAACTTGGCACCTTTGCCAATGTGCCAAACGACTTACATTGTAATATCCACTCGAAAACATTATATAAGAACAAAAGTTGCCCATTCGAATAGGAAGAACGACGGAGGATGAGCGCGAAACCCTGAGTGGAGGAGGTAGCGAACCCATGAGTGAGGGATCTATAAAGATGCTAAAAATATTTCCTTAGAGGGCCAGAGGTGCTAGAGTCAGAATTTAACAAATTTATAGTCATTTTTATATGATTTCACGACATGAATCTAGTGGTGATGTCCATTTCTCCAACCGAGCTCTCCATTTTCAGGCCATCATCCGAATTGGAGGTATAAGGATCAGTTTTGTAAAAATTGCTTGTAATTGATTTCTTTGATGCCACTTAATGAAAGAAGGCCTCCCCATTGTTGAGCAGGGCCCAGAGACATAGCCCACATTGGCTAAACTCCATAGTTAAATCATTGTGTCTTTTCTCTCATGTTTTTTTATGTTTTCCACTTCTTTTCATGTGGTTTAAGTTACTTGGTTAATATGCTATGTTGCATGCAATTCTGAATGCATCTTTGAAGTTAAAAGATCTTGGATCAAGTTTGGTATCAAAGCAGGTCTTATTGATGCGAGTTGCAGGAGTATATGCTAACCAGGAAAAAAAATCCAAAAATGTGAACGAAAACTCAAATCCTTTGATCCTGAAGTGGGGCGTGCACCACGAAGATGGAACATGGCAGATAATGATGCATGAGATGAAGTAGAGTGAAATTATGACAGGACCTTCTTCAACATGGCAGATAAAGTTGACAAGTTGTTCGCAAAATATGAGAAGACAATAAGGCATGAGAAGAAAGAGCCTTAGAATGACGCATCAATACACCATGAAGGTGGAGGAGGAGAGCCTCCTCCCTCTCCATCCACTAGTGAGAGTTCTTCTTCTTCTTCCTCTTCTCATCATTCTAACAGGAATCATAGACATACATCTACGAAACCATTTTTTAAGCTAGATGTAAAGTTTGATTTTCCCACATATAATGGAGAATATAATGCAGAGAAACTTAACAATTGGATTAGAAAAATCAAGGTTTATTGTCAGATTCAACATATCGATGAGGATGATGTAAAGATCCAGTTAGCATCCCTTCGGCCGAGAGGCACCGCTCTTGTTTGGTAGGAAATAAAGTTATAGAAAGGCAATAAAAACTTGGGTAATCTCCTTTCTTCTTGGTCCAATTTTGTTTCTGGATTAAAAGATTAGTTTTATCCTTTGGGTTATCAACAAAAGGCTTTAATGCAATGGCAATATTTAAGACAAGGAAAGGGTAAAAATGTACAAAGCTTCACAGAAGAGTTTAGAAAAAAGGCATTGAATTTGGGCATTCCACTTGATTCACCCGAAACTGTAACAAAGTATATTAGTGCTTTACATTGTTACATCATAAATTATTTGTTATTATTTGAGCCTACTACTATTAATGCGACTAGTGTGAAGGCCATTCACCTTGAAAGCGGGGAAAGAATGACAAAGAAGATCAATAAAAGAAATCATCTTTCAGACCTCATAATGGAAAGTTCAAAGGAAAAGGCAAGGGAAAGGACAAGAGAGCATCTACAACCAAGAAGGAGGAAGGAGCAAATCCATCTTGCACACATTATAAGAAGGAAGGCCATGATGACGAAAAATGTTGGAAGTTTCATCTGGAGTTGAAGCCAAAGAGATTTGGTGGAAAGAACAAGAAAAAGACGGTAGCAACCGTGCAGTAGGACCTTGGACCTGATTTCTATGATGAGACATTGATCACAACAGTGGGCACACAAGGTGACCTTTCTCTTCATGCTAATGAAAATTCTGAATCTCATGCAAGTACAAGTTCTTCAAATGAGCCTATTGTTAATGAACGAATGAGAATTGAATTGTTCCACATTAGAGTCATAATGAAACATACTAAAGTGGAAGCCTTACTTGATCTGGGTTCACAAGAAAATTTGATTTCACAATCCTTGGTTAAGAAATTAGGCTTAGAAACAAAGCCTCATCCGAAACCTTACCCTCTTGGTTGGGTGCGTGATAAAACAAAATTACATGTAACCAAACAATGTAAGGCTAGATTAGTGATTGCATCCAAATTACTAGATGAGGTTGATCTTTATGTTGTACCCTTGGATATTTGTGGTATTGTATTGGGGAGTCTGTATTTGTATGACATGAAAGCTGTTTTATTTCATCATGAAAACAATTATTATCTCATGAAAGATGAGGTGGAATACATTGTTAGAGTTCATGGTACCAAAATCAGTGCCAATCTTGTAAGTGCAGGTCAGATGAAGAGGTTGGTGAATTCCAACAAAGGGTGCATGCTCATGGTTGTGAGAGAAAAATACATCGATACATTTGATGCTTTCAAAGGTTGTGATCCCACTCATAAAAAGGAATTATGTGAAATGTTTTCTAACTATGATGGGATTTTTTAGAAACCAAGTGGGTTTCCTCCAAAATGTGAGATCTAACATGAGATTCACTTGCAGGAGGATGCTCCTTTACCCAACATTGGTATGTATATGTTTTCGACTATCGATATGGGGGAGATAAAGAAACAGGGGCATGAATTGCTGAACCAAGGGGTCACAAGACCAAGTTCTTCTCCATGCAGCTCACCTATCGTGTTGGTGCTGAAAAAGGATGGCACATGAAGGATGTGCATATACTATAGGGAACTCAACAAAATAACGGTGAAGAATCAATACCCTCTCCCTCACATTGAGGATTTATTAGATCATTTGAAGAATGTTCTCTATTTCACAAAACTGGACTTGCACAATGGTTATCATCATGTCAGGATTGCAGAACAAGATGTATGGAAGATTGCATTCAGGACAAAACAAGCGATGTTTGAATGGTTGGTGATGCAATTCAAACTATGCAATGCTCCGACCACATTCATGAGGGTGATGAATGATATTTTCAGGCCTTTTCTTGATGATTTTGTACTTGTGTATCTTGATGAAATTCTTGTTTACAGTTGGACATGGTATGATCATGCGTGTCATGTCAAAAAAGTGCTTGATGTTTTGAAGAATGAAAAGTTGTATGTCAAAATTTCGAAGTGTGAATTTGGTAAGACCTATTTGGTTTACTTGGGTCACATTGTCGGTGTTGGAAAATTAAAAATAGATCCTTCTGTTGGGGTTCCCATGTTTTGGCCAGATTGGCAAGACCAAAAGATGAGACAACATCATAACCACTTTCAGACCCTAAGATCTAGCTGTCCTGGGTTCAGAGAGGGATCTCTCTATTTAGGCAAAGGTTTTATGTCTTTGAAGCTCTGTGTTAAGATGTTAGGCTAGTTATAGGCACGAGTTTGTTTGTTTGATTGTATGTTTGGTTGCTGGGAATCATGAAAGAAGGATTCAATGTAAGACAAGGTTGAGCAAAGAGGATTTTAGGCAAAGGAGAGATAACTTAGAGAACACTCGAGACCATTGGGCAATGGAGTCAGGAAAGGGTTTACTTGCTATTCAATATGCAGGCTTTCAGTTGGGCTAGTCATCTAAAGCATTGGATCTTAAAGATGATAGTGTGACTTGAAATGCTAAGAAAGAAGGTGAAAGGCAAGGAAACCTCCAAGATGACCATTCAGGAATCGGATCCAGGGACAGGACATGCCATTGGACAACCTGTGATCCAAAACCTAAAAGGTTAACTCTTCAGACAAGGAAACATTAAAGATTTAAACACAAAGGTGAAAACTTGAGATCAGAGAGAGACTTTGAACTCTATATGCTTTGGTATCCAGATTAAGGGAACTTAGAAAGGTTCAATTAATTGAAAAGGACCCTAGTGAGACAGAGACAGAGTTCTAAACTCCCAGTATTCCAATTCATTCAATTGAAGCCTAACAAGAACATCTAAGAGCAGATTCATTAATTCATACATCATCTAGCAGTAAATATTAGCCACTACACTGGTTAAATTAACTTGAATCAGTGCTCAGATAACACATATAACAGAAAACATTAAAAGCAGGGAGAGCAGAAACATAGGGTACCAAGCAAGGATAAATCCTATGCCAGATTTCTGATGCGTGCAAGGAGAAATGAAATGTGATGGATTACAAAGGAAAACAGAGACAAAGTGAGGAAAACATCACCGCTGCTTTAAATCAGGATCCAAAGAAATGTGCTTGTCATATTAAAGAGAAACACCAGTCATGTACAACATTGCCAATAGCTTGATATTCAGTCTGAAAACATCTTCCTCAACCTATCTTACCACTTCACACAGAGACTATGTCTCAAGAGAAACAACTTACAATTCATAGATATCCAACCAACCACCTTTTCAATGAGTTTCTCGTGATTTTTTATATATGAAAGAGAGGTAGAGGAGGTATATGAAACACTAATTGAAACATTAAAGCAGAGTAGGAAGAGGGGCTCGAGGCCCATTCTGTTTTAATGTCTTTGCATTAATCTTTAGTACTCTTTGGTTGAAAGAGTGGTCTTCGACGGGCTGAAATTTACTGTAGGTATGTTCCTGATGTACTTTGGCTACAATACTTTGGTGACTAAGAAAAAAGGTAAATAAATGATTGTGAGGTCTGCCATACTGCGTATCAAATGCTCTGGTAGCATTAGGACTACTGTCAGGGTGGAAATCCTCTCAGGAATGCGGTGTAGAATGAAAACATTATGGGTACTGTGTCCTTTCTCGGGAGGAAACTTCTGTTGATGTGAAACACTGTCAATATTGTTTTCTGTGCATTGATCTTCCACCTGTGCCTTCTTCCTCTGAATCAGGACTAAAGCATTGAGTATTCAATTAAGGGCTTTAACCCCTTTAATCTTTGTTGCTGATACACTTGCCGCGGCTGTACTGGCCTCTCTGTGCTCTATGCCACTATAAAATAGACCTGTCATAAAACCCGGGGCGGTGGTGGAGAAATGCTGCGAAGGTCTGTGGATGAGCAACGAAAATGGTTGATGAATGCAGTGAAACAGTGGAAATACGATATGCAACGAACTGTAATATAAAAATATTAAAGTTTTAATGTCGAGTGTAGCGATATAATGTTTTAATATAAAACATTATAATTCGGGCCTTTGAGTCGAAATACAAAGGAAATGCGCGAAAACATATGAGACGGGCTTGATGTGGGACCCGGCATGGGCGGAGGGCGATTTGATATGAACCGTTGGATCAAAAGAAATGAGCGGTTGCGATCGGATCGGCGGATCGCAATCGAGGGAAATGGAGGGTGGAACCTTTAAGAACTTCCGATTGGCAATGGTGCGATTGAGCGCCAATCGTCCGATCTGGAACAAGGTCGACGGTGGGGAGGGAAGACTGGTGCACTGAGCGGGGAGCAATGAAATCTGGACCGTCGGATCTCAAGAGGTCAATGGCTGCGATCTAATCGCATCGGAGCAAAGCAGGGGCTGAAACTCCGATGGTTTGAGCTGCGATTAGCGCTGGGCCGTCAGATCGAGGTGTGATCTACGGCCACGATTGGATCGGAGGATCGCGATCGGGGAGGCAGAAGGAGGGGACGCGTGGGCTGGCGCGATGCGATTAGCGCTGGGCCATCGGATCTATATAGATCAACAGATCAGATCGCAGCGGGACCGATGGAACAATAACACTATCGCATCAGAGTTCGCATGGTTTACAAAGGAACAAAACATTCTGCTCCGATTCTCGATGTGATTAGCGCGCAGGCCATAAGTGCTCGGTCTCGAGCATGGGGCATGTGGGGAAGTGTTTTACGGGGGCTGGCCGAAAGGGGCTAAGCCTGATATATGAAGGAAAGTGGGCCTTTTAGCCAAAAAAGAGGGTTTTCGAGGCTAAAGAGGGAATCAATAGAAGGACTCCAAGCCAAACAAGGGGTGTTTGCAAGGTTTAAAGGGATGTTAGGATGGTTTAAAAGGTTTAAAAGGGAATTTGGAAGACTTTGCAGAAGGGAACTAGGTGATGAAAATAGAGGTTAAATGGGGATGAAATAAAAGGGAAAAGGCCTTTTTGAGCATTTTCTTCACAACAGAGGGGCTTTTAAACTAGGAACAAAAGTGAGGATTTATCAAAGGATAAAGGCACAAGGAGGCTTCAAGGATGATGTGTTTAAGGGGAAATGCATTCCTTGAAGGCTCGAAAAACAATTTATCCCCTTGTTTGCTTGCCAAAAAATTCATAGGGGGCTAACAGTGGCTCCACATGGGGATGGCTTCTTCTTGAAGGAGTCAAGAATTCAGAGAATGATCTTTGGAGAAGGCCAGATGCCTGGTTCTTGACACATCCTTTCTCTTTCTTGGATCAGCTACCACAATCATGAAGACATCATATCAGCAGTAAAATTCTCCCAAACAACTACCTACCCACACTATAGTCCTAACATTTTTTTTCTTCCGGGTGCATTTGGACTTGCAGACCCTTTACATCATCAATTTTTAATAAACAAGAAAATAAACCTATTCTACTTCTACCCTTATTACTCCATGAGACCAGATTAAATTGTTGGCCTCATAGTTTCTCTACCTAAACTACTATCTGCTAGGATTAAACTGTCTAGCAGATTTCTTCTCTACATTCTAAGACAGAAATTGAAAAACAACCAAGCCAAGATTAGACTGTCTGGCTTGCTGGGCTTTGCAGAAATTAAAACAACTAACTACATGCTCACACACTGAGCTTTATTGAGCTTTCCTACCTATCATACTCTAACTGGAAATATCTGATGCTCTAGGTGATACAATAATGCCAATGCAGCTAATCAAGCAATAGCAAAAAAGGGGAGGAGAACTGACTGCTCATCAGAGACAACCGTAGGATGCTCTGCATGTGGATCTTCAAAACTAAGGTCACCAGCAGTGGTGACCATCGTTGATGTATTTGGCTCGTGCAAAAGATTAATGGTTGAGGGGCTGAGCTAATTAGGGCCTCCATGTATTCTGCCATAGGATCAATCATAACATGATATAAACTTTCTTCTTTAAGGATTGCCATGGCTGGTAGGCTATCTGTATCCCGGGCAGCTTCAATCACCGCATCTGCAGTGTGGCCCTTGTAATCACACTCCTCTCTTTTCTGGTTGGGAGTATTTGGCATATGGGCATCAACCAGGAATACCTCTTCTTCCACTGGATTGAGACGAAGATGTCTGTGGGAAAGAAGGTTGCCCTCATCGTCACTACAGCCTGAACTGGAGGGCTCATCATATATGGCAGGGCCGTCCTCTTCTGCCCCTGGCCGATTCTGCTGGAGTGAACTGAACTCTGTGAAAATATTAACATATTCTTGAGCAGGGGTTTCTTTGACTACCTTGACCCTTTCAGGCGAAGGCTCCGGATATTCATCTTGCTCAAGATTTTCTTCATGACTCTCTTCCTTGTCCTCTGCGCTGAAGAGTTGCTGGCTTCCATCTTCTTTGAAATTATTACTGATGATTTGATATATAACAGAGTGAAGATTCTGTTGGGGTTCCTATGTTTTGGCAGATTTGGCAATACCAAAAGATAAGACAACATCAAACCACTTTGGGGCCCTAGGATCTAGCCCTCCTGGACCCGGAGAGGGATCTCTCCAATAAAACAAAGAATGATATATCTTTGAAGTTTAAATTGAGATATTAGGCTAGTTATGAAGCAAAAACGGGGGTTTTAAATGATTTGGTTGGTTGGTTGCTGGGTTGAGTCATGAGATCATAAACTGAGAAAGCAATGGGAGAAAAGGAGCAAAGCAGCAGGATGTTTCAGCAAAGGGGATAGGTCAAGAAAGTGCCATCCATTGGGCTATGGAGTCATGAAAGGAAATTACTTGCAACAACTAGCCAAGGATTGCAAAGGGCAAGTCATCTATACTAAAGGATCTTTTTAGATAGATGATGGAATGGAACATTAAGGATTGGAGGTGAAAGAAGGAAAGTAACCCAATTTCTGTCTATAGATCAGGTCAGAGGTCATTTAACTCCAGACCTGCTTGGACATACTCAAAGACAGCTCTCAAAGAAGGGACAAAGGGGCAGCTTATAGATCGGACCAGAGGTCATTTAACTCCAGGTCAGCTTTAGCATGCTCCAAGGAAAAACATAGATAAGTTTAACAGGGAGATCTTAGAAAGGCCAGCTGGTCGCACAGGGATCCTAGTGGACAGGGCTAACTCTAATCCCCAGTGTTCCCAAATCTTCCAGCTTCAACCCAACAATAACAACTAAAGATAGATTTCATTAATTCATACATCAGCTAGCAGGCAATGACATCCACTACACTTGTTAAATTAACTGAAATCAACCCTCAGATAACACATACAACAGAAAACATTTAAGGCAAGGAGAGCAGAGACATAGGGTACCTAACAAGGGTAAATCCTATGCCATATTTCTGATGCAAGCCAGCAAAAAATGAAACAATATGAAAATGTAAATAACAGTGTTAGAAAAACATCACCAATAGTAATAGACCAGGATCCTGTGAAATGTGCTTGATTAATGACGCAAAACTAGTCACATACATTTGAGCTCAATGGCTGTTACAATCCAGACTTTCTCCTCCCAGCCTACTACATAACAACTACTCTGCTACTCCCTCCCAAGACTGTTCTAACAGTCAAAATGAATCCCTCTAACAGCAACGACAACAGTCGAACAACAACCCTTACAATATGTTCTTCAGGATTCTTATAGGAGAAAAGAATAATAGGGGTAGGCGTAAACTTAAATGCAGCATTAAACTCTGAAGCAGCAGGAGGGCCGAGGCTCCATCTCCTTTTAAATTCTGGGCATTAATCTCTGGTACTCCTTGGATGATGGGGTGGTCTTCATCAGGTTTCCATTTACTCCAGGTATGTCTCTGGTGAATTGAACAAAAAGGCAGAATAATGATGCTAGGGTCTACCATACCGTGTAACTAATGCGCTGGTAGCATAGGATTGTTGTCAGGGCTGGAAAATCTCTCTAGGACACGGCATAGGATGAGAACTGTATGGGCGCATCGTCCTTTATGGAAAGAACCTTCTGCTGATGTGAAAACCTTGATAGTATGGTTTTCTGTGCATTTGACCCTCTGAGCGATCCACAGGGTCTTTGATTCTGGTACTTTGCCTTTGAATAATTGGATTAAGGCTTATAATTTGCAATTACGGGCCTTAAACGCTCTATTTTTCCACTGATGCTCTTTGCCACTTTCTTGATTTCCTCTGACTACGAAATCTGTGCCTTAATGGTGCCAGAGAGGTTTAGCAGAGCTTTAATTCTGTCCTTCGATGAAATTTATGTCGCAGACACCTTTCCGGACATTTCCCTGTAATATTAGACTCTAAATTCAACTCCTTCTGTGCACTGCGCCTTTACAACAGTGCATATGAGTCATGGCGGTTTTCACCGCCTGTAACCCTGCAAAAACACGAAAACTGTTAAGAAAACAATGCATGGGGAGGGTGGTATGGACGAATGTAAAAATGGCAACGTGGCGTGGATGTGGACGACGAATGCAACAGATATGTGGAGGAAAACCATGGAACAGCAGGAAATGCACGGGAAGATATCGAGACAGATAGTTCAATGTAAAACATTAAACTTTGACCTATGAATGAATATATGTACATGGACGGGCAAGGAATACGATGAAACACGTGGAATGGGTGACGTGGCGGGAGCGGTCAATGGCAGAGGGCGATAGACATTGGGCCAGGGGTACGGATGCCTTTGGTTAACCTCTGCGCAGCTTCATGGAGCGACAACCGTTGGATGGCCTGCCCCAGATTGGACGGCGCACGGCGATATCGTTCCGTGTCTACGGACGAACGATAACGCACGATGGGAGGGTGGTTTTCCAGCCGTACCGGTGCCACGCGTCGGATGATGTATGGAATTGCTGGCCCATCGGAAAATACCGCCCACCTCTCAAAGGCGGTGCGATATAAACCGCCGGTTTCTGCACAGTGCGCGGGGACCACCGAGGTGGGCGGAATCCGGACCGTCGGATCTATGGGTAAATGAATGGTGGAGAATGCAGTCGGGAGATCGCAATCGAGGATTGGAACGATCGGAGGGGAGTTTCGATTGCGATGATTAGAGTCAAGTTGCGATCAATCGCATCGCAAACATTTTCGATGAGCCGATCAGGGGATTTAACATAACTATTGCAATTGAAAGGATTTGCGATTAGCATGGGCCGTCCGATCTACGTGGTAGATCAACGGTGGATAACACAGCGGAGGACTTATAAGATAAACCAATCGCATCGGAGTTTTTTCGATGTTACAAAGGAATGCACCCACCCGACACTCCGATTGTGATTGGCTCCCAAAGCTTCAAGCGCTTGGTCTTAGCACAAAGGGTATATGGGGAAGTGGTTGAAAGGGGCTGTCGGGAAAGGGGCTAAGCCCTATTATAAGGTTGAAAAGTGGGTTTTTAGCCCATTTTAATGCATTTTAAGGCCAAGGAAGGGAAACGATAGGGGGAACAAAGGGGAATTTGGCTCAACAAAGGGAACTTATAGGATTTAAAGGGAATTTTGGGCATGATTTAGAGGGTAAAGGGGGATTTTGAGGGAAAAAGGGGAACTTTGACAAAGGGGGAAAAGGGGTAAAATGGGACATTCTACAGGGGTGCAAAGGGAAAATAAAGGCCTGTTGGAGCTCAATTTTTATCATCAGTAAGGCTCATTGACTCACGAATAGTAGAGGGAAACAATCAAAGGTAGGGAACAAACAAGGCTTCAAGGATGATGTGTTTTCAAGGGAAATGTATTCCTTGAAGACTCATAAAAAAAATAGCCCTCTTGCTTGCTTGTCAAGGAATTTATAGGGGGCTAACAGATTCCATGAATCTTCATCTGCTATCATGCTTTCAATGCTTTCTTCATCAGTATCATAGATGGCCTGCATTGGCTCATCATTTTCTTGCAGTTGATGGTCACAATTTTCCTCCAATGAATCTACTGATGATGTCCCTGCAGGCTCGGTTTCCCTTTGGAAAAAATCATCATTAGACAAATCATCATTAGATAGATCATATTTATAAGCAACGTTATCCATCAAACCCTCTAGAAACTCAGCCAGTCCTTCTTCAAAACAATCTGCAATTTCATCTTCTGATTTAAACTCTGGTTCATCACACATGCTTGGCATGTGGCTTTTGTCTTGCGATGATCTGGTTCGTCTTTCGTGAGGACAAGGAGCAGGTCCTTTCCAATCATCCTCTCTGGTTTCAACCTCATATTCTTCCTCTTTTACATTTAGCAAGGAGTTGGCAGTCTCTATCAGTCTTTCCAGCTTGTTCTGTAAAGAGATCTGCGTTATTTTCTCTGTTCGGTCCTTCCTTGCTTCTTTTAATCTTTCCTCCCTGCATTTTATGTTGTATTCGATAGTGGTTGCTATATTTTTCATTTCCTCCAGACTCGAAGGTTCTCTTTCTCTTATATGGAATTCCAGCTCGAGGTCAAAAGAACTTGGATAGTGCAATAGAGCCCATCCCAAAGGTGGTTTTACATCAGAAAGTATCACATTGTACACCTTATTGAACTTGGCTGAAAAATCTTGTACTGTCTCTGCCGGCTGTCTTCTCAAATTCTGATATTCTTCTAGGATGAGGAGAACATTCTTCGGGGCTACCCATTTATCAAGGAAAACTTGAGAAAATTGATGAAAGCTGAAAATTCTTGCCGCTGGAAGGCATTTGAGCCAACTCTTAACATTTCCTTGTAATGACAAGGCAAACATTCTAATGCGCACATCATCTTCCTCTATTTCATACAAGTCAAGTAAATCCTCGAGATTTTGCACATGTTCCTCGGCAGTGGCCCCTTTATTTTCTCCATAAAAAAGAGGCAGCTGGTTTATAAGCTCTGCAGGAAGGGGTTGGAAGAAAAGAGGCAAAACCAAAGGCTTGTATCTTTTTATGACCTTTGTAGGGGTAGGTGGTGCAACAAGAGGCCCATGAATGCTTGAAGTTTCTTTAGGAACGAGAGATACGCCATGAGGCTCTTGTTCCACCAAGTCTTTCACAGGAGTACAGGTCTGCTCATGGTCTGAAGACTGAGGCTTGAGATCTTTCCCATACTCAACGTGGGTCTCATCTTGGTATACTTGATCAGGCTTAAGGTAGGATAGAACATAGTGATAGATAAAAACAATGAATTCTTTAAACCAAATCCAACCCAAATGTTCTACCCTTCTATGAGGTCTGGCCATATTTTAGGTTCTTCCTCCAGTGGAGTCTTTGAGAGTTATGGAGTGTGGAGTCGCCAGGTGGATGAATTTGACTGTTTGGAGCAAGCTGTTGTCCACCATCAGCAATTAAAATCCAATCTAGGCTAAGTGGTCTTTTTTCCCCAGTGGAGTTGCCATTATGTTTGGAGACGACAATGGGACACAAGACCAATGTCAGCAGTCAAGGACTCTCATATTTTTTCCCCAGTGGAATCGCCATTATGTTGGGGTTCCCATGTTTTGGCCAGATTGGAAAGACCAAAAGATGAGACAACATCATAACCACTTTCAGACCCTAATATCTAGCCCTCCTGGGTCCAGAGAGGGATCTCTCTATTTAGGCAAAGGTTTTATGTCTTTGAAGCTCTGTGTTAAGATGTTAGGCTAGTTATAGGCACAGGTTTGTTTGTTTGATTGTATGTTTGGTTGCTGGGAATCATGAAAGAAGGATTCAATGTAAGACAAGGCTGAGAAAAGAGTATTTTAGGAAAAGGAGAGATAAATCAGAGAACACTCGAGACCATTGGGCAATAGAGTCAGGAAAGGGTTTACTTGCTATTCAATATGCAGGCTTTCAGTTGGGCTAGTCATCTAAAGCGTTGGATCTTAAAGATGATAATGTGACTTGAAATGGTAAGAAAGAAGGTGAAAGGCAAGGAAACCTCCAAGATGACCATTCAGGAATCGGATCCAGGGACAGGACATGCCATTGGACAACCTGTGATCCAAAACCTAAAAGGTTAACTCTTCAGACAAGGAAACATTAAAGATTTAAACACAAAGGTGAAAACCTGAGATCAGAGAGAGACTTTGAACTCTCAATGCTTTGGTATCCAACTTAAGGGAACTTAGAAAGGTTAAATTAATTGAAAAGGACCCTAGTGAGACAAAGACAGAGTTATAAACTCCCAATATCCAAATTCATTCAATTGAAGCCTAACAAGAACATTTAAGAACAGATTCATTAATTCATACATCAGCTAGCAGTAAATATTAGCCACTACACTGGTTAAATTAACTTGAATCAGTGCTCAGATAACACATATAGCAGAAAAAATTGAAGGCAGGGAGAGCAGAAACATAGGTACCAAGCAAGGGTAAATCCTATGCCAGATTTCTGATGCGTGCCAGGAGAAATGAAATGTGATGGATTACAAAGGAAAACATAGACAAAGTGAGGAAAACATTACCACTGCTTTAAATCAGGATCCAAAGAAATGTGCTTGTCATATTAAAGAGCAACACCAGTCATGTACAAAATTTCCAACAACTTGATATTCAGTCTGAAAACATCTTCCTCAACCTATCTTACCACTTCACACAGAGACTATGTCTCAAGAGAAACAACTTACAATTCACAGATATCCAACCAACCACCTTTTCAATGAGTTTCTCATGAGTTTTTATATATGAAAGAGAGGTAGAGGAGGTAGATGAAACACTAATTGAAACATTAAAGCAGAGTAGGAAGAGGGGCTCGAGGCCCATTCTGTTTTAATGTCTTTGCATTAATCTTTAGTACTCTTTGGCTGAAAGAGTGGTCTTCGATGGGCTGAAATTTACTGTAGGTATGTTCTTGATGTACTTTGGCTGCAGTACTCTGGTGACTAAGCAAAAAGGTAAATAAATGACTGTGAGGTCTGCCATACTGCATATCAAATGCTCTGGTAGCATTAGGACTGCTGTCAGGGTGGAAATCCTCTCAGGAACGCGGTGTAGAATGAAAACATTATGGGTATTGTGTCCTTTCTCGGGAGGAAACTTCTGTTGATGTGAAACACTGTCAATATTGTTTTTTGTGCATTGATCTTCCGCCTGCGCCTTCTTCCTCTGAATCAGGACTAAAGCGTTAAGTGTTCAATTAAGGGCTTTAACCCCTTTAATCTCTATTGCTGATACACTGGCCATGGCTGTATTGGCCTCTCTGTGCTCTATGCCACTATAAAATAGACATGTCATAAAACTCGAGGCGGTGGTAGAGAAATGCCGCGGAGGTCTGTGGATGAGCGACGGAAATGGTGGATGAATGCAGTGAAATGGTGGAAATACGATATGCAACAAACTGTAATATAAAAATATTAAAGTTTTAATGTCGGGTGTAGCGATATAATGTTTTAATATAAAACATTATAATTCGGGCCTTTGAGTCGAAATACAAAGGAAATGTGCGAAAACATATGAGACGGGCTTGATGTGGGACCCGGCATGGGCGGAGGGCGATTTGATATGAACCGTCGGATCAAAAGAAATGAGCGGTTGCGATTGGATCAGTGGATCGCAATCGGGGGAAACGGAGGGTGACACCTTTAAGAACTTCCGATTGGCGATGGTGCGATTGAGCGCCAACTGTCCGATCTAGAACAAGGTCGACGGCGGGGAGGGAAGACTGGTGCATTGAGTGGGGAGCGATGAAATCTGGACCGTCGGATCTCAAGAGGTCAACGACTGCGATCTAATCACATTGGAGCAAATCAGGGGCCGAAACTCCGATGGTTTGAGCTACAATTAGCGTTGGACCGTCAGATCGAGGTGTGATCTACGGCCACGATCGGATCAGAGGATCGCGATTGGGGAGGCAAAAGGAGGGGACGCGTGGGCTGGCGCGATGCGATTAGCGCTGGGCCGTCGGATCGATATAGATCAACGACTCAGATCGCAGTGGGACCGATGGAACAATAACACTATTGCATCGGAGTTTTCATGGTTTACAAAGGAACAGAATGTTCTGCTCCGATTCTCCGATGCGATTAGCGCCCAGACCATAAGCGCTCGGTCTCGGGCATGGGGCATATGGGGAAGTGTTTTACGGGGGCTGGCCGAAAGGGGCTAAGGCTGATATATGAAGGAAAGTGGGCCTTTTAGCCAAAAAAGAGGGTTTTCGAGGCTAAAGAGGGAATCGATAGAAGGACTCCAAGCTAAACAAGGGGTGTTTGCAAGGTTTAAAGGGATGTTAGGATGGTTTAAAAGGTTTAAAAGGGAATTTGGAAGACTTTGCAGAAGGGAACTAGGTGATGAAAATAGAGGTTAAATGGGGATGAAATAAAAGGGAAAAGGCCTTTTTGAGCATTTTCTTCACAATAGAGGGGCTTTTAAACTAGGAACAACAGTGAGGATTTATCAAAGGATAAAGGCACAAGGAGGCTTCAAGGATGATGTGTTTAAGGGGAAATGCATTCCTTGAAGGCTTGAAAAACAATTTAGCCCCCTGTTTGCTTGCCAAAAAATTCATAGGGGGCTAACACCTTCCAAGAATGAAGTGATTGTAAAGTGGAATACAATAAAGTGTTCTAATCCAACACAATACAAATTGATTTTTTTTGGAGTATTCAACATAATGCAACAACCTTGTTGACAATGTCATGGCTGAAACATCCCATATCTTTCTTAATATCCTTTTCATGAAGGACATAAATGTTGATAATATTTCCAACCATAAAGTTGGGTGGAGGCCCCCTTCACTCCTTTCCTTTCCAGAAATATTCTTATTCTACTAGGATCCCACATATAATGTTTCAAAACTAGGATACAACTTGAACAATTATTAAAAATAATAGCATAAAAAACACTTGTATAACAATAAAATACCATTTGGTATTATCTATCCCAGATAGACTAGATTCGATTGCAAAAGAGATAAAGTCTGAATGAAATCCTGATAAAATCCTGCTCGAGGACTAGATGCATGGATTGTATAACAAGCACAACGAAGGCTCACCACAATTTCAGTTGGTAAAAAAAAGCATTGCAAGCATGGTTATAAATGGTAGGTACTGAAGGAAATACATAGTGTAGCTGTTGGTAAATGTAAGTTTCGATCGAAGTGTCTTGCAATGAAAATGCATATGCCACTACTAGTTTTTCCATGTCCCGACATATGCATGACAAATGTCATGGGAAGACACTCTATTTCCCTCACCAAAAAAATTATTAGTTATTGGGGCATACAATCCACGTAGAGCCCTGACTATTTCAAGTGAGTGTTATTCATGTAGGTCAAGTAAGTGTAGGTTGTGTAGTGAGGATGGTCTATTGTCTTCCTCTCCATTTCTGAGTTCGAATCATGCTTTTCTCTAATGCTCTTATCTATATTAGTTCCTTGGAATAACATGTAGATGTTGTTGGTGGACATAACTAGTAACAAATTGATACATTTAATCACATTAGAAAAAAATAAAAATAGAGCACCGACTATTTTATTTGAAATTCTAAATCGAAATTATGATGGTTTCATTAATAGAATATAATACAGTTCTCCTTTAAAATGGGTAATCCCTAGGCCAGTGGTTTGAATGGTGCGCCATGGATGGAAAGGGAGAGGGAGGAATAATAACATGGATATCATAAATTCACACACCAATTCGACATGATGGAGGTACAAAGGCTTCCCTGGCAACAGTTTGGTCCTTGGCCGTCTAGAATTACATGTTCCAACATTCAACTCTTGAATTTTTTGGATTCCAAGTCCAAATGCACTAAATAATGAACTAAGGTTTCCCTTGCATAGATTGACCTCAATGGGATTGACAGTAAGCCCACTTGAAACATAATTTTTAAAATATTGTACCATTATTCAACAAGTTTTCTTCCCTTCTATACCAGTCCAATGATCTCCAATCCAAATTTTATTATATTTATTGTGATTCATTTCATTTATAAATTCTTACCTTTTATGCTTTGATTTATTTTTTATCAAATCAAATAGAATGGAAGAGGTTGTGGTATTGATTGCATAGATGTGTGTAGTAGATGGGTGAGAGTGGTGCGGTAAAGAAGACAAAGAAGATGACGAACATTTGAGAAAATATGGAGAAGTAATTTGTTTTTTTTTTAATGAGTGATTATGTGCTATAATAGGTGCAAACCCAAGCTATATCAAGATCAAAGAGGATCCCCTCAACTCAGATGCTCCTAATGGCCTAAGCTATCTTTCTAGAGCACATAGATTTAACAAATATGGGCATTGATATCGAGATCAAGGGGTATCCCTTCAACTCTGATGATCTACCCCAATGATGGTCGACTGAAACCCAACCATAGTCACAACAAATAATCCAATCGCCCTGACTGGTGACATGGATTCCTATGTTAACATCAACAAAAGGCACCATGACAAGAACCAAAAACATAAATCAAAGAAACTAAAGGGTACCCAACTAGAATTGACCACAATAATTCAAGCAATACCAAGGGCATCATAAAATAAGTTTTTCAAGATGCTTTGGGAAGTATAAAAGGAAGAAAATGTTAGATGGAAGTAACCAAATAAGGCAATTGTCATAATGAAATTGAAAAAGGAGAGCGAAGAAGTGGCACGGACTAAGTGCATGACGTCAACCATGCAAAAATAGCACTTGGCTTTCCCAAGCCAATGGGACAACCAACTAGATGCCATGAAATGGTTGGTTCATCAATTTATTGATGACAAGTTATAGGTGAGAGCACAAATCGAGCAACTCCAACAACAAATCCAAACATAAAAGATAAAAGAATTAACTTCCATATTGGATGACGAGTTTAATTATTTAAAGAAATAAAGAATAATTTTGAAGATACCATGGAAGTGGAAACCAATCTTAATGTTGTCCTTAATAAATCTCTTCCCTATTTTTCGACCACATGTAATCAATTGATTATCCAACAAGTACTTATTAAGGAATTATTGGATTTGTAATGGTGTATTTTTCAACCTCGAGCTATATCAGCCTTGGAAAGCCAAATCATATAGGAGAAGAAGATAGTGACAAAGCTATTACAGGAATAACACTAGGTGGCTAAGAGAAGGAAATAAAGCTCAGATAGAAGCTACAAAAATTGATTATATGCAAAACATTCACATCAAAGTACAAAGGCTAGAGCAATAGGGTACCCCTGACTTACCAACCTTCAAATAAATCTCACCATTCGACAAGTTAAATACTTAGTTGAAATTAAGGCCTTGGAAGTGCAAGAACAATACTTAGTTAGGGATTGGTCGAAATTTCATTGACATATTTAGAGGCTTTCCCTAGTCATTTATTCGACAACATTTATAAAGTTCGCTACGTGCACCTTCGTGTCAACCAACTCCCTAATAAACAAAGTACTAATGTTTTGTGCCTACAATGTCAAAATGTGGCCCTTGTTTCGGACAAAGTAGTTGAGAGTGGGGGAGATGTTAGAGGGGATAGTTGACTTAGTCGACTAACCTTGTCGAGTCAACATTCTCGATTGAGTTTTGGTCTATATTGTAAGTAATTTGACTCCATGTTGAGTCAAATTAACTAGCCGATTAGTTACTATAACTTCTATAACTATATAGTGGCAGTATAAATATGTATGTACTCAACACAATGAAGTGGTTGTTGGTTGTTTATATATCAATATAATATAAGGGCTCTTTTTTTGGTTCCCACTACTTTTGTTATCTCTTTCCATTTTTCTCATTAGGTATATTGTATAAGATTTATTGGTGTAGAGACTATTGGTAACCAATGTATACTTTTTCCTAGACTGCAACAAACACATAATCAGGGAAATTGGATTATGACCAAAAAATAAGACTTATGGAACTTGTTTACAAATCATCAACTAGAAATACATTTGAAGGTAAGGTTTGCGTGAAGCATATTTGTGCTCCTAGCATTAAATATGGTCCAATTTGATAATTTTATGGTTTATTTACTTAATGATGTTGATATCACTTGATATTGAGGATGTGTTTTAGGTGGTTTATCTTAGATGCATTGCATATCCCTTGAGGAATGGTATGAATCTTCTACAACATATAGAAGAGAATGTCTAGCCTAGCATAAGAGCACTTGTGACTTTGCATCCATAAAATTTCCCCTCCAAATATAATCATTGGATCTTGGGTAGTCTCCACATGAATCAAGAGGATCCATAAATGCAAGTGGCCTTGAAAATAGCTCAAAAATCAATGTCATCAGATGGACGTGAAACTAGGACTAGATCATAGTGATCTTCATCCTGATTCCAATGGTGTGAATGACACTCAAATTCAAGTTCGTATGCACAAATTATAGCTGGTCAAAGTTTTAGCCAAACTTGGCCAAGTGGCAGTGTTAACGAGGCAACAATTTGGCAGTGTCTTGTCGCATGGAATCTGACCATCGGAACGGGTGAGTTTGTTGCCTACTTATTTTTCCCGGTGACTCTTATTTTCCAATGCAAATTTTTTTGTCTATGTTGTTATTAAATAAATAAAGCAAAATATTAAAATAGGGATGGCAGGCTTCCACCCCTGCCACACCCCATACAATATATATATATATATATAATAGATATATATATATATATATATATATATATATATATATATATATATATATATATATATATATATATATATATATATATATATATATATATATATATATAATAGATATTATGTGGGCAGGCCACCAAAAGCAGACCTGCCACCCCCGCCATATCCCATACAATATATATAACATATATTATGTGGGCGGGCCGCCAAACGCGGACCCGCTACACACCCCCTTGCACCATGTGTTATAACCACTGAGGCCGGAAAGGCTTGAACCCGCCTGACCAGCCTGGACGGCATGCCTCCCGGGCGCCCCCAACCAACTCCATTTAAAATTTAACGTTGCCGGTGGAAACCAAAATAATGCACCATTCCATTTGGGGGTCAGCTGGGTTGGAACCCCAGACCACCCATCCCAAACTTGGCGCCTTTTCCAATGTGCCAAATGACTTACATTGTAATATCCACTCGAAAACATTATATAAGAACAAAAGTTTCCCATTAGAACAGGAAGAATGATGGAGGACTAACGCGGAGCCCTGAGTGGAGGAGGCAGCGAACCCATGAGTGAGGGATCTGCAAAGATGCTGAAAATACTCCCTTAGAGGGCCATAGGTGCTACTATTAGAATTTAACAAATTTATAGTCATTTTTATATGATTTCGCGACACAAATCCAGTGGTGATGTCCATTTCTCTAGTCGAGCTCTCCATTTTTAGGCCATCATCCGAATTGGAGGTATAAGGTTCATTTTTGTAAAAATTGCTTGTAATTGATTTCTTTGATGCCACTTAATGAAAGAAGGCCTCTCCATTGTTGAAGAGGGCCCAGAGACATAACCCACATTGGCTAAACTCCATAATTAAATCATTGTGTCTTTTCTCTCATGTTTGTTTATGTTTTCCACTTCTTTTCATGTGGTTTAAGTTACTTGGTTAATATGTTCTGTTGTATGCAATTATGAATGCATCCTTGAAGTTAAAAGATCTTGGATCAAGTTTGGTATCAGAGTAGGTCTTATTGATGTGAGTTGCACGAGTATATGCTAACCAGGAAAAAAATCCAAAAATGTGAAGGAAAACACAAATCCTTTGATCCTGAAGTGGGGCGTGCACCACGAAGATGGAACATGGCAGATGATGGTGCATGCGATGAAGAAGAGAAAAATTATGACAAGCCCTTCTTCAACATGGCAGATAAAGTTGACAATTTTTTTGCAGAATATGAGAAGACAATAAGGCATGAGAAGAAAGAGCTTGAGCATGATGCATCGATACACCATGAATGTGGAGGAGGAGAACCTCCTCCCTCTCCATCCACTAGTGAAAGTCCTTCTTCTTCTTCCTCTTCTCATCATTCTAACAGGAATCATAAACATACATCTAAGAAACCATTTTTTAAGCTAGATGTAACGTTTGATTTTCCCACATATAATGGAGAATATAATGTAGAGAAACATAACAATTGGATTAGAAAAATAAGGTTTATTGTTAGATTCAACATATCGATGAGGATGATGTAAAGATCCAGTTAGCATTCCTTTAGCCGAGAGGCACAACTCTCGTTTGGTAGGAAAGAAAGTTGCAGAAAGGCAATAAAAACTTGGGTAATCTCCTTTCTTCTTGGTCCAATTTTGTTTCTGCATTAAAATATTAGTTTTATCCTTTGGGTTATTGATAAAAGGCTTTAATGCAATGGAAATATTTAAGACAAGGAAAGGGTAAAAATGTACAAAGCTTCACAGAAGAGTTTAGAAAAAAAGCATTGAATTTGGGCATTCCACTTGATTTACTCGAAACTGTAACAAAGTATATTAGTGCTTTACATAGTTACATCAGAAATTCTTTGTTATTATTTGAGCCTACTACTATTAACGCGACCAGTGTGAAGGTAATTCTCCTTGAAAGCAAGGAAAGAATGACAAAGAAGATCAATCAAAGAAATCATCTTTCAAACCTCATAATGGCAAGTTCAAAGGAAAAGGCAAGGGAAAGGACAAGAAAGCATCTACAAACAATAAGGAGGAAGGAGCAAATCCATCTTACATACATTACAAGAAGGAAGGCCACGATGACGAAAAATGTTGGAAGTTTCATCCGGAGTTGAAGCCAAAGAGATTTGGTGGAAAGAACAAGCAAAAGACTGTAGCAACCGCGCAGTAGGACCTTGGATCCGATTTATATGATGAGACATTGATCACAACAGTGGGCACACAAGGTAACCTTTCTCTTCATGCTAATGAAAATTCTGAATCACATGCAAGTACAATTTCTTCAAATGAGCCTATTGTTAATGAACGAATGAGAATTGAATGGTTCCACATTAGAGTCATAATGAAACACACTAAAGTGGAAACCTTACTTGATCTGGGTTCACAAGCAAATTTGATTTCACAATCCTTGGTTAAGAAATTAGGCTTAGAAATGAAGCCTCATCTGAAACCTTACCCTCTTGGTTGGGTGCGTGATAAAACAAAATTACATGTAACCAAAGAGTGTAAGGCTAGATTTGTGATTACATCCAAACTAGCAGATGAGGTTGATCTTTATGCTGTACCCTTGGATATTTGTGGTATTGTATTGGGGGGTCCATATTGGTATGACATGAAAGCAGTTTTATTTCGTCATGAAAACAAGTATCATCTCACAAAATATGAGGTGGAATACATTGTTAGAGCTCATGGTACCAAAGTCAGTGCCAATCTTGTAAGTGCAGGTCAGATGAAGAGGTTGGTGAATTCCAACAAAGGGTGCATGCTCATGGTTGTGAGAGACAAATACATCGAGACATCTGATGCTTTCAAAGGTTTTGATCACACTCATAAAAAGGAATTATGTGAAATTTTTTCTAACTATAATGGGATTTTTTAGGAACCAAGTGGGTTTCCTCCAAAGTGTGAGATCCAACATGAGATTCACTTGCAGGAGGATGCTCCTTTACCCAACATTGGTATGTATATGTTTTCGACTATTGAAATGGAGGAGATAAAGAAACAGGGGCAGGAATTACTGAACCAAGGGGTCACAAGACCAAGTTCTTCTCCATGCGGCTCACCTATCGTATTGGTGCTGAAAAAGGATGGCACATGGAGGATGTGAATAGACTACAGGGCACTTAACAAAATAATGGTGAATAATTAGTACCCTCTCCCTCACATTGAAGATTTATTAGATCGTTTGAAGAGTGTTCTCTAATTCACAAAACTGGACTTTCATAATGGTTAACATCATGTTAGGATTGCAGAACAAGATGTATGGAAGGTTGCATTCAAGACAAAACAAGTGAAGTTTGAGTGGTTGGTGATGCAATTCAGACTATGCAATGCTTCGACCACATTCATGAGGGTGATGAATGATATTTTTAGGCCTTTTCTTGATGATTTTGTACTTGTGTATCTTGATGAAATTCTTGTTTACAGTAGGACATGGGATGATCATGTGTGTCATGTCAAAAAAGTGCTTGATGTTTTGAAGAATGAAAAGTTGTATGTCAAAATTTTGAAGTGTGAATTTGGTAAGACCTCTTTGGTTTACTTGGGTCACATTTCGGTGTTGGACAATTGAAAATATATCCTTCCAAGAATGAAGTGATTTTAAAGTGGAATAAACTCACCAAATCCACAGGGATTCGTAGCTTTTTGGGTGTGGTATAATACTGGAGAAGCTTCATTACAAACTTCTCTGTCATTGCATCCCCTTTACATGCATTGTCAAGTGTGAAGGAAACCTTTCAGTGGGGAGGAAAGACGCAAAAATCCTTTGATACATTGAAAGAGAAGATTAACATAGCACCAGTTTTGGCCTTAACATATCTCCAACAGTCTTTTGATATCGAGATAGATGCTAGTGGATACGTCATGGGAGCAGTATTAATGCAACAAAGGAAACTTGTATGTTACCATTCAGATACATTCTCCCAAGTTGTTGTGAACTATCCCACATATGAAAAGGAGTTGTATTCCTTGGTTCAAAGCGTGAAGACGTGGAAACACTATTTGATTGTATAGAAGATCATCATTCACATAGATCACCTGCCCTTGTAGTACCTTCATTCGCAGACCAAGCTTCAACAAGCACATCATTTCATATGGACGAGATTCCTCCAACAATTTCACTTGTTAATAAAATACAAGAAGGGCACTGACAACAAAGTGTTATATATGCTTTCTCACCCTCCTATTTATGCATCTATAGTTTTGCAATATGATTCTTTATCTTTTGAAAGTTATGCTAAACAATATGCTGATGATGATGATTTTAAGGAGATTTATGAAAAACTAATGCATGGATCACAGGTGGATAATTATCACCTACAGGGAAAGTTGTTGTATCGTCTTGGAAAAATTTGTATTCCCATGAATGAAAGGATACATGTAATCAGAGAGGAACATACCTCTCTTGTGTCAGGTCATTTTGGTGTAGAAAATACTTGATGTCATTTACATAGGTTTTGTTTTTTGGCCTCACATCAAAAATATTGTGACTCGATATGTAAAGGGATGTGTGTTGTGTTAGGTTTTCAAGCCCACTAATATAAAATTAGGGCTCTACACACTACTCCCTTTTCCGAGTCATCCATGGGAAAGTGTTCTACACACTACTCCCTGTTCCGAGTCATCCATGGGAAAGTGTGCCAATGGATTTTGTAGGCAGTTTGCCTTTGTGTAAAAGAGGTCATGACTATTTGTATGTCGTTGTGGATCAATTTAGAAAAATGTGTGTATTAATTCCTTGTAAAAATAAGGTCACTACAAAGAATACTGCTCATCTCTTCTTCCAATTTGTATGGGTCCATTTTGGGCTGACCACATCCATTGTGTTTGATCTAGACTCTCGCTTTCTTGGAGATTTTTGGACGAGTTTATGGAGAATGATGGACACCAAGCTGAAGAGGAGCACAACATTTCATCCGCAGATCTACGAACAAACAAAGGTTGTCAACCACACAATGATACACTTACTCCGAGGGTATTGTGGCAAACATCCCAACTTGTGGGATGAGAAACTTCCTTATGTGATCCATGCATACATCAGAGCAGTGCAATCATCCACTAAGAATTCACCATTCGAGACATGCTTTGGTTATTTTCCAAAGGATCCCTTAGACATGGTCTTTGGGAAAGATGAATATTATAGTGGGCAATATGACAGGGACAAAGTGTGGAATTTCATTCAATGAATACAAATTATTCACCAGGTAGTGCAGGAGCAGTTGGGGAAGAGTCAAGCTCGATACAAAGCTTGACATAACAAGCACCGAGTCGATCACCAATTCCATGTAGGGGACAAAGTGTGGCTCCACATAAACAAGGACATAATGAAAGGGGAAGGAAATAAGTTGCGACCAATCCGATATGGCCCATTCACCATACTAGATAAGGTTGGAGACAATTCTTTTCATCTTAATTTTCCAACATACATGTAGATGTAATTAGTGGTGAACGTTGCAAACTTGAAGCTTTATGAGCCTCCTTTGATCATGGACACCGAAGAGGTTGGAGAGGTTCTTATAGTGGGCGATTTTTCACCTAAATACTTGGACAAGCTACTAGAGGACATCATTCTCAATATGAAGGTCATGAATTCTTCGTGTTGGCTTCAAAGGAATGCATCCAAGTAAGGCTCGATGGATGGAAAAGGAGAAAGTGAGGGAGAAATTCCCTCACTTTCCAATTGTGTGATAAGACTTTTGGTGGTCCAAAAGCTCCTCAATGGGGAGGAATGATCCAGGAGGATCCAAAAATACAAGTGGCCTTGAAAATAGCTCAAAAATAAAATTCATCAAATGGAAGTGAAACGAGGACCAGATAAAAGTGCTCGTCGCCCTGATTCCAACGGTGTGAACAACACTCAAAAAGTTATAATTGGTCAAACTTGGCTAAGTTGCAGTCTTAACAAGGCAATAATTTGGCAATGACCCAATGCACGGAATCCAGCCATCAGAACAGGTGAATTTGTCACCTACTTAATTTTCTAGCGCAAATTTTTTGTCTATGTTGTTATTAAAAAAACAAAAAATACGTATTAAAATAGGGGTGGCAGGCTGCCACCCCCGCGCAACATTATTATATGTATAACAAATAAAAGTTAAACTAGGGTGGCAGGCCGCCACCCCCGCCACACCCCATACAATATATATAACATATATTATATGGGTGGGTCGCTAAAGGCGAACCCGCCACACACCCCTTGCGCCATGTGTTATAACCACAGGGGTTGGTGGGGCTTGAACCCACCCGACCAGCCTAGCTGGCTCCCCCTCTCAGGCGACCCCAACTAATTCCATTTAAAATTTAACGCAGCCGGTTGAAACAAAAATATTGTGCCATTCAATTTGGGGGTCGGTGGGGTTGGAACCCTCGACCACCCATCCCAAACTTGGCACCTTTGCCAATGGGCCAAACAACCTACATCGTAATATTCACTCAGAAACATTGTATAAGAACCGAAGTTGCCCATTTGACTAGGCAGGACAGCAGAGGACGGGCGTGGAACCTTGAGCGGAGGAGGCAACAGAACCATGAGCAAGGGATCTACAAAGATGCTGAAAATATTCCCTTAAAGGGTCAAAGGTGCGAGTTTCAGAATTTGAAAAATTTATAGTCATTTTTATATGATTTCGTGACATGAATCCAGTGGTGACATCCGTTTCTCTAGCTGAGCTCTCCATGTTCAGGCCATCATTCGAATTGGAGGTGTAAGGGTTATTTTTGTAAAATTTGTTTGTAATTGATTTCTTTGATGCCACTTAATGAAAGAAGGCCTCCCCACTGTTGATTAAGGCCCAAAGACGTAGCCCAGAATGGGTAAATTCTGTAATCAAATCGTTGTGTCTTTTATCTCATGTTTGCTTATGTTTTCCACTTCTTTTCATGTGTTTTAAGTTACTTGGTTAATAAGCTCTGTTAGATGCAATTTTGAATGCATCCTTGAAGTTAAAAGATCTTGGATCACCCTTTCTACACCTCAAGATGCTGAAACAATGTGCAAGGAAGTTATGTCATTGGCAAGAATAATGATGTGTCCCAAAGGACCTAGGATGTCCCCAAGTTGGCCTCGTACCTTCTCGATGGACATTGCCTTGCTGTAGAGCCCAAATGAGGATAATGATCACTTGAAACACTTTGGGAGGGTTGACACACCTTCTTTTGATGATAACATCATGCACTAGGGTTGCCACATTAACCATGCAAACCCTAGGATGACGACTGATGGTTTCTTAAAGATGACATTGTGGATGAGAAGTTGTAGCTTGAAGATACACCATTTACCTTGATGAGTTGTCTTAAATTGATGAGCACTCTTGGACCCTCTTTCCACCTTGCTTTATGGGGATGCTCATCTTATGAGCATGGTGTCATGTTGGAGAGCTACTTTTTCAACGCAAATGGAGAGGAGATTATTTTATTATGTTTTATCATTATGTAAATCTATCTCTAGGTTGGATTGTGATCTATTAGACTTGTTTAATGCTTAAAGTCAGTTTTTAGGGATTTTACTTGTAAATTTAAAATACTTTGACTTGGTTGCCCTCATATAAGTAGAAGGGAGTTGAATTAGTTGAATAATTGTTAGACACAATCATATTTTTCTATCACAAATAATGTGCACTAGTTTCTTTTATTTCTCTTGGATGTGATGGCTAAGTAGGTGTGTAGATCGTCCGAGGTGGGGGGTGGGGTATGTTTTGCATGAAGAGGCTTTTCTTTGGAATGATGAAGTGATAATTGTTTGAATGGTGTAATTTTAATGCTATTTTATTCCATTTTGCATGAATCACTAAAATTAGGGTTTGCGATGTTCCATATTAGAAATTGCAAGATATTTTATGAACTCTTATTTCTCATTATGCAAAATTTGTCATCAACTATCCATCAAAGAAATTAAATTTTCACTCTTTGACCTCACATCTCCTAAATAAGGAAGCCACTAGGGTTTGGAGGTGAAGCAAGCTCTCTCTCCCCTCCCTCTATGTCTAAGTTCCTCTTTCATTGAACTTGTCTTATTGACTCCATTGCCCAATTGATTGAAGACACTAGTATTTATGTATTAATCAACCTAATTTTTCCATATTTATTTGTTTTATGGTAAACTAGGGTTAGGGTATTGGTTAAATCTACATTTTACAAGATAATTGCACCTATATGTTATTATCCTATAAGTAGGTATTGAATTTATTAATGTTACCTCTCATTTTATGCATGTTTTACCCCCCATTTCTAAGGCTAACGTCTAGGTTTTATTTTTTATTTTGTGCATTTTCAACCATTAGAAACACACTCTTGATCTATCCCTTGTTTACCTCCTCTAGTAACATCAAGCCTTTCTTGATAATACCATTAACAATATATTTATATAACTGTTGTAACTTTTTGTATGATGTATGTTTGCATACCCTTGAAACCCTAACTTATAATAACATTTTATAAGTTGATAGTGGCTAGTGGAGAACTTTCCTGAGCATCCTTATATATTATCTCAACCTCCAAGGTTTGTCAGCAGTTCCGTCAAATCCATCATCTCTTTTCACCTTGAGAATTTCTCGATCAAAGAGATTCTAAGGTGTATTCTTTGCAAGCTCCTTAGAGAGCCATTTGGGATAGGATCCTATGTCATCTAACCTCTAAGTCTTGTTGGGGATTTATTCCTTGTGGGGATAATATCTGACCACAAAATAGCAGGGGAGAAGCCACTAAGGTGATAGTGGTGACTGATCTTTTTGTTTCCCTAGGACCTCAAGTGCCTAGTGGGGCTTTGCATTAGGTTGCTAGATTTTGCAGTACCAATGACCTCAAGTGTTTTACTCATTATAGTCTATCCTCACTTGTAGGATTCTTTAGAGTGGGTATGTTGGTATGGTTTCTTGGATAGGTTTATACAATTTGTGTGATAGTATTGGTTTTCTCCATGATTTCAGGATCAAAGGGTCTCTTATGCTTGAATGGATTCAAGAGGCTTTGAAATCTTAGTGGAGAATAATATATTTTAGGACTATTTAGGGAGTGGAAAAGGATGGTATTTCCCTTTAGGGCTATTCAAACTTGGAGGGTTGAAGGGTAATATACTTTTGGTATTCCATGGTTCCACAAAAAAAGGATCAATATAGAGGGATCTTTTATTTAAAAGGATTGTGGGATCATCATAGTGGTATATGGTCTAACTAGAGTTGTCTTGCTCTTCTAGCTTAAAATAGAGCAATTATAAAAGAGTGGCAAACATTTAATGTAGAGGAGACAATGAATAAACTTAGTCGACCCTAGTTAGAGTGCTTGGCACTAGGCCTATGGTAAAAAGTGTTTTGAGTTTAGCAAAATGAAATTTTATTGGATTATGTGCAAGCATGTGACTCATGATTTAAATAATGAATGAGGTAGCTCAAACACTTATTTTCAATAAATTACCATGTTGAATAGTACTTGGTCTTATAGAGTTTTTTATAAGTTGCAAATATTTACATAGATGGTAATATACTAAACAATATCCCCCAAATTAAAATTGTCAAAATTGATTAAATTCTAAATAAAAATGGTCATAATTATTTTGAAAGTACAAGGATCTACATAAAACATGTACCCACAATGAAAATGGTCCAAAGCTAATTTGGAAATGCCATTAGAAATGTCCACCATAGATCTATCTTCCTACTTCAAAGATTCATTAATTAGTGAAATACTATTACTATAATATTTATCATTGTAATTAGTGAAATACTATTACTATAGTATTTATCCTTGTAATTGAGCTTTATAACTTATGAATGGTATTTATCATTGTAATTGAGCTTTATAACTTATGAATGGTAGAAGTATACTTATATTGGAGTATTTACTCATTAGAACTGTTTTTTCTAATTTAATTATTATTTTAAATGAATAACAATTTTTTACATTTGAAAATTTGAAAATTTGAAAATTACAATAAAAAAATATAAACACTTCTTCATAACAAAATTTCATCACAAACTAACAAACTAATCTAACTCATCTTAATTCTGAATCAAAAAGGATAAAAAATTCAATTCCCTAAACCTGCAAACTTCTAAAAATGTCTGACTGTTATCCATGTCACAGTTATTTAGCAGTATCTATATCAAGTGTGGCTCTATAGAGAGAACAGATTGATAGTATGGGACATAGTACTACAATACAATACAATACAAGGGGGTTTGGAACAATTTCTATGGGCATTTTGGGCCTCCTCTCTTGGTCTTCCAATTGTTGTAGCAGGGGCACATCTGCTTGTTGCCGTATGTTCCTGGAGGAACACACAGACACTTTGCACAACACTTGTTACAGTAGAAGAAGCACGGCTTCTTGTACGCTGTCCCTGAGCACCTTGCTGCGCACCTCGGAGAGCATTCTGGATATATATACACAAACACAGACTTATTGAGGAAAGAATCAAAATCTCACTTCACAACACAGCAGTGGATAACCACGGTAAAATAACAATGTGTAAATTATAAGTGAATTTCTAGGTGGAGTTGGGCTTCACACCTGCAGGTCGGAGACTGCCTTGTCGGCTTCCATACTGCATGCATTTCAACAACAATGGTTATTTGGGATTTTAACTATAAACCCAATTCATGTAAATGATGGTTACATGTAGTTTTAACTATAATAATAAAACATTAATCAAATTTTACAAATTATATCAAGAACATAAGGTATATTACGATGCAGCATTATGGCATTCTAACGCTTAGTTTGATTGAATTTCATTTACATAGCCAGCTTATAGTCCTTTTTTTTCAAACTTCACATACCAGGGAAACAATTCAAGTGTGATGCCATTTATATGTACAATTTGAAAGTCCTCTTAATTGCACCGAGGGAAAGAAGTGTATTTGCTACTATGGTTACATTCCAAAAGTTGGGATCTTGTTAATCACAAAGTGCATATTATATGTGCATATAATTCCTGAATTCACATGATTGTATGATAGTAATAAAAGTTTAATGAGAAAGAAAAAATGAACTCACTGGAAAATCTATCTTGGATTGGCCATTAGCAATGCTCACAGCAGAAGAACTGACACCCTACAAAGTTAGGGCAAATGTCAGGACTCAAACCATTTAATATCCCTCCTATATTGCAGATGACTTGGGTCATAACAAAGTGCATTACAGTTACCTGGCTTTCCCACAGCAGACTGAGCAGGAGCAATGAACTGAGATGAACAAACAGCAGGCGAGGTGCCATTGCACAGATCTCAAGGTTAGGACAGCAACGGCTAGAAAATGTTCTTCAGTTAAAACAACAACTGCTTAGTATATAATTCGTGTGGAAGCAACAAATTCATGAGATTTATATAGCAGAGCGTATGAACATCTTGTAATCCATGTGCAGAGTCTGACAGCTTCGAATTTGGTTCATGTGAGGCCATGTGCATAAACATTAAGAATAGTGGGCAGTTGTCAGTCTCAAATGGATAGGAAGAAAGGCTATCCGATTTAAAAAAGGCAAAAAGGACACGCTTACTCATCTTGTGCCTTTCGTCGGTACGGATTCTCGGCCCAGGATTTCAGGTTATGTCCTAGTAGTGCGTTATATTTATGTCAAGATCCCACGTTCGTTGGGGTGGACTTTTCTCTTTTTCACGTCCTTGTAGGATTCCATGTGACCAAAATTCGAATAACCGTAGTCTAAAGCATTCGAATATACATGGATTTTAGTATTAAATACACTGGGTTGTACTCGTAATAGAAAAATGAAACTCATTTATAGTCTAGTGTGTTACATCATATTACGTCATACTCTGAGACGTATGTTTGTTGTTCAATCATAAGTTGTGTGTAAATACATAACTTTAAGGGAGTGTAGCATGTGTCGATGGTGTTACATTGAGAGGTATGTTTGTTGTTCAATCATAAGTTGTGTTGTGTGTAAACAAATCACTTTAAGGGAGTGTAACATGGGTCATGTGTCGATGGTGTTACATTGATAGGTATGTTCGTGGTCCAATCATAAGTTGTGTTGTGTGTAAATACATAACTTAAGGGAGTAACCAGGGTGAAGTGATAAATTTATAACGGTAAGGGAAAGTGCAAATATTATTCATATAATATAGTTTGTTTTTTTCCTTCTGAAAAACAAAAAAAAGGGAAGTGCAAATAAGGGGAGTCACTTGTTAAAAGTTTTAGATTTTTTTTGGGTGGAGATTTAGGTTTATATGGTATGGTTTTATTTTTAATTGGAATTGGTATGTTGGAAATGTATGGTGCATGATTTGTTTAGAAAAATGAGGATATTCTATGAAAAGAATGTGATAGAGAGTGTTTAATAATTTTTTTTTTATTTGATAATGAATCCAAATGAATTCTGCTAGTTTATTGGCAAAGGTATAACATATAAGATTTAGTAGTGCATTGTGTATAGCCAAATGGATTGGACTAAACAACTCACTTTTGGCAAGTACTTTAAGCGATTCCTGGCAATATATTTGTGTGTATGTGTCTGTTTGTGTTTAACATGTTAGGGAATGTTTCATATCTTAGGAGAAGGCACCTTGCTTAGCCAAACATGGCATGTTTTGCATGGAGATAACATATTTCATGGAGCTATATTTTAAGGTCCTACTAATCTTAATGGATGTGGTATGTTGAAAATGTATGGTGCGTGATTTTGTTTAAAAAAATGAGATATTTTATGAAAATATTGTAATACAATATATATTGAGAAATGATTGTTATTACGTCAAAGGGTATCCACATGAAGGAGATAATGATATAGGCTTAAAGAACGTCCCGAGACCTTTGCAATGAGGTATAGCTCATCCTCTAACTCCTCTCAGTTGAGGAGATATGAAATTTTGAAGTCGAAAGGTGAATTTTGAGCCCTAGTAAAGTTGTCCCATGTAAGAAATAGGTTGGCCCTACTTGAGGTCAAGTCGGCCTCGTTTTAGGGTCAAAATGGCCTATAAATAGGTCATCTCGTCACTCGCTTTGTGTAAGAGAAAATAGATTGAGCAAGAGAAGTAATTGACATTTGAGGTAGAGGCATTTAACGAAGTTCATACCTCATGAACCAGGGCAATAAGAAGCAAGGAGTTAAGTAGCAAGTTTGAAGGGTCTTTTCTTGTTTTGGTTAAGGCACCCTTGAAGCCTCTTTTGATCAATCTTTGAAGCACGATTTGGATCAAATGTGGGAAATAATTTGACCTCATTTAAAACCCTATTTTCGGCCCTGTAGTGTAGAAATTTGCTGAATAATGATTAATTATCCACCGAGACTATCCTGATCACATATCCATTCGAATTCATATGCAACACATAATCTCTTCCACTCAGATCATCACACATGCGGAAATAAAACAAGCGATATCACATCAATTCATCATACACATTAACACAGTATGTATGGGGAAAGCTTATAGCTGAAAACCCCGCAGCTATTCTGTATATTATAATGGAGAAATCATGTAACAAAATCAGTACAATACTCCTCACAAGTACTCAGTACTATCTCATGAAGTTACACACAAACTAGCTTGGTTTTGAACAAGTCACTGGTTCGAAACTCACCACTAATTGCCTTGCCTCTATTGCGCAATCATGGCCTGTCTAAATAGAGATCCAAGGTTCGAATCTCCTTGGCTTGACAACACAATCATCATGGGCAATTCCTCCAAGTGTGGTGCAAATCTCATGCACAACTGATGTCGCCACTGATAGCTAACTCCACCCTTTCATCTACCTCTTTCACTGGTCTTCACTGAACTGTCCATGCACTGTAGTGAACTGATGTGTTCTTGAGTTGAATAATGAGTTACTAATTAATGAATTAAATAATATTTAATTCACTCCACTCATTACTAGTTGATTAACTAGTTAAACTAATCTCAACTAGTTCAACTAAGTTAAACCGAACACAACTCCACCATCTGTCTCATTAACTCCACCAAACTTCTGCCACTGAAGTCCTAACTGAAGTCAACCATGCATGTGCTCACCAAACCCTTAGGAATAGCGTAATTCCTTTGTCAGATGCATGAGCCACTTCTGTATCTCGAACTGAAGTGCTCCAAGAGAGTAAACCGAAGTTTATAGTCCAAATATTATTAAGGGTAAATAATATTTGACTTCCCTATTTTTAGGATAGGCAGTCTAAAAATAGACATCGACCTATAGGTCAAAAAATAGAGGTCCATCTATTTTTACCAACATGACCAATACTCCAAGAATAACATACTGCAACCTCTGGACCATGCTCCATATGTCTAAAAATAGACATAGTCTAAAAATAGACTTTGCGCCAGAATTTGCCTGCGGGCCCACTTAGTGAAGGCGACTTCATTTTACTAAGCTCCATCATCTTGCTGCATTCTCAACACTCCCTCTCAGCAAGATATGGATTATCTGCAATCCCTATCCTGCCTCTGTGGAATTCGAACTTGCTCCTGGTGAGCGCCTTCGTCAGGATGTCGGCATCCTGATCCTCCTGGGAACATATGAAAGCATCATGATCCTCCGCTGAACACAATCTCTGATGTGATGGTACCTGATGTCGATATGTTTGGACCTATCATGAAATACTGGATTAGCCGAGAGCTTGATGCAATTGCCACTGGCAAGAGATCACCCAGAGGCTCCAAATGCAACCCTAACAATCCAACGAGGATCTTCTCATCCAAATAGCCTCCGCATGCACCCAAGCTAGCCATGTACTTGGGTCACCAACCAGTGCCACGGACCGCTTTCCGCCGGTACTACCAGAAACTCGTCATTTTAATTAACGCTTCGAAACCCTCCATGTGCTCTTCCCACCATTGGCTCCCTCGCCCCAATCGCATCAATAGTTTTTGTAAGCTTCGCCCATCCTCCTTTCCACCCATAGACCATATCCCGATGTGCCTCTGATATAGCGCAATACATGCTTGCCTGCCTTCCAAAAGAGCTTGGTAGGCTTAACCATAGCTTGCGAAAGCTGGTTAACTGCATAGCATATATCGGTCGTGTATTGACCAGATACATAAGCGACCCCACCAACTGTCGACAGATAGTGGCATCCACTACCTCCGCTGAAGTAGCATCCTCCTTCCTCCAACCACCAGGAAGAGGAGTGTCAACAGGCTTGCAGCCTTGCATGTTGAACCTCTCAAGAATCTCCCGGGCATAATTGCCCTGAGAAACAAACAGTCCTCCGCTGCGCTGCCAAATCTCCAATCCCAGGAAATAATGAAGGATGCCCAAGTCCTTCATCTCAAACTCTCGTGCAAGATCCTCCTTGCATGAAAGTATCCACTGCTCATCGCCAGTCAAAATCAGATCATCTACGCCAGCAATATATATGCAAGAGTAGGCAACTAACTCTATGTCTAACTAAATTATTTATGATTCAATATAATATGCAAGGGAAGAGGCTCCTAACTAAGGAGGTCCTGGTTGTCCTTCCCTACAGTATCATAGAGAAATCATTCATAAAACCAGAAACTTGAAATAAAGACAAGAGAATGAACTTTAATTATTGTTCAGATTCAAAGAGAGAGAAAGACTAACTTAGTCTTTTGATTGTCCTCTCATGTACTAATCCAAACTAAACTAAGATTCATTCATAAGCATAAGAAATGAAATGACTTGAAACATAAAAGCAAAAGAATGAATTTCAATTATCATGCAAATCAAATAGAGAGAGAGCCTAACTTAGACCCTTGGATATCCTCTCACATGTTGATAAGATTCTAATTTAAAACTCATTCATCAATCACAAACAAATCCTTAAACATCTAAGCAATGAAATGAAACAAAATCTAATATGAAATAAAATGTTTCTCTCATCCTTTTAGAGTGAGCTCAATTCCCTTAAGAACAAGACAAATTATTCCATATACTACATTAAGGAAACTTATATCTAAAACTACATAAATTCCATAAATTCATATTCTACATTAACACAATTTACATCTAAAACTACATAATGGAAATATATGAAAAATGAAGCTTTATTCTATTCCATCATTAATTGGATACAATGCTCTAAGAGTCCTCCCCTTGGAATGGAGGAGGTACTCCTATTTATACAATGAGAGGAGATAACAAACTCATAATGATGATCCACTAATCTCTCTTTTAGTTCCATACATTTCTCAACCATCTAGACACATAACCCTATCCTCCATGATCTCCTCCATAATCTTTTCCATGAGGTTTATCTTCTTAAATTCGAATTTGATCATCCAAGGCCACATAAAGGTGTCTTGGAAGCTTCCTTTGTGCCTACACATGTCAACAAACTCATGCTAATTGTTAGGTATAAGTATAAGCATATTATTTTCTAAGTTTTAGCCATAAATTCACTTTAAACTGTTAAGAATTAATAAACTTTGGAAAAACATAGTTATGACCCAATAATGAGGTGAATGTAATGATATGGAGGTGGAATGGAGGTGACATGAAGGTAAAATGTGAAGATATTGATGAATAATGGAGTGAAAATAGGGACTATTTTGAGGCCCAACATACCCCCAAACTGAAGGTATTGCATGTCCTCATGCAATCTATTACATTACTTTTTGGTACTTAAGCTTTGGCTTAAACTCTGCATGAGATCATTTACTTAACTTTTGCAAAGCGTTATTTTGATGAACTACAACTTGGTTGGTTCTTGTGTTTCAACCATATTTTGTTTGTTGCGTTCATTGTATGATCTTTGCATAATGATAATGTGCTTTTTGTGGCAGAGTATTTTTGTTGGAATGCATCATGGTTGGTTCTTGTGTAACAACCATGATTCTATTGGCATCCAATTAACTTTTAAATACTTTAGACAAAGCCATTTGTATGCTCATGTAATAGTAAATATATTTTGAAGGTAAGTGGGTTTAGAATGTGATATATAATTGTGGATATGAATGTGACAAAGCATGTATGTAAATGTATCCTTCCCATTAAACGGATGGCTTTGGAAATGAAAGGAAAGGAAGTGAAGTTTTTTTTTCCAAAAATTATTATTCTAACATTTCAAGGAATTTAATGGTTAAAAGTTAGAAAATAGCATACCTTAACTTACCCTTCCAAAAATAGGTGAGAGTCGTGCATGTGTGACTGCAACCTGTTGTGAAAATGGTGGATGAAAGATGGATCTGTATTGTCGTATCAGCTGCTGGATCTGCTGCTACTAGATGAAAAATCTGAGGAGTCTGCTGAACATGGCTGAAAGTTGTATCTGCTGCTGGATGATGAATCCGATGAGTTTGCTGAATATGGTTGAAAATCTATAAGGCTTGGAAGGTATACAAAATATAGAAGTTACATTTTCCTCCCAGCCTTATTTATTGACTTGTCCTCAAGTGAAATACAATGAATACCATGAATGGAAATACAATGAATGGAAATTGGCTTCATCTGCTGCAAAATATGGGTCTTCAAGTCTTCAACGCTCGATGGCACAAATCTTGATATGTGATTAAATGTGTCGATGTCGAACATAGCAAAGAAGTTGTTGACTTAGTGGCCGTTAATGAATGCCCCTAGCCAACACAAGAGCTCCCACCATTGATTCCAATGGGAGTCAGGATGCCTAACACATCTTTGTAGGTACGAATAAATTTGTCGTGGTCGAGTCACCTACAAGATCCAACGAACAAGGGATATTAATGTACTCCCATTGTTCATTGGCAAGAGTACTTGCCATTAAGGCATGCAAGCCTCTAGGTGTTTTTTCAATGATACTTAGACTCTAGGACTTTGACTCGCTGTGGGTTTTATTGGCTGAAATGAAGGGGAATCGTGATGACAAGGAAAATGGAAATATGCTTGTAAAGATGTAAGGAAATGCATGATGTATGAACAAGAACTCTTGTCATGGAAAAAATGGATATGGAAATGTCATGCGTTATAGATGTACAACTGATGGGTTTCAAAATCTTTTTCGTAAAGGGAGGTGGAAGGTAATGGTTGTGGAGATGGATTTGTCTTGAGAATTTCTCATGAATTTAGTCTTTGGAAGACTAATTGTCGTCACAATGTAGTCTCCGTAATGATCACTTTTGTCGTCCCGTAACCCGTAAAAACTTGGTAGAAAGCAAAACATAAGTGTGTTCAAGAAGGAATGCGCATTTCCTTCATGATTCTTACGCAAAAATTTTATACCAAATAAAAATGATTTAAGAAAAATCAAAGCGTTGAAAGTAACTCAATTCATGAGATCATTTTCAATCCATTCTTAAAAATAACCATGTAAAATAATACTCCCCCGTCATATAACTCATGAAATGTGCTTAGAATTCGTTCTCAGAAAAGCATACAAGAACCATGTGATGAGTTTATGCCATCTTGATGCTATCGAAAGAGAATTGAATCCTCCAATTGATTTTTTAAAAATTTGTTTCCAAGTATGCCATTTTTTTTATTTTGAGACTACATGAATTTTGTGAAAAAAAATTTTAAAATTTTTTTATTTTGCACTTGTACCAACTCTTGCACTTTTCAATCGCTTCAGTAATTCTCATGATTCTCTCCCAATTTGCAGATCACCAAAGTTTTGTTTTGTACCAATATCCTTCACATGCCAATATTTGCCCCTTTTTAAATCCTTCCAAACAATCACAAAACACATAACAATTTTTTTCTTATTTTTTTTATTTTTTTATTTATTTTTTTAATGATAACAAACATAATATCATATCTAGTATAAAACAACATAAGAAATATAAAAATACATAGCAATCATAACAATTATATACAACAATATAACAAATAATATGAAATTATAACTATTAATTAATGGAATTATAATAACATATTAATATATTAATATAATTAATACAATTAATATATTAATATATTAATACAATTTTTATAACAAACATTAATTAATAATTAAATAACATAACAAACAAACATATATAACAAATCATAATTACAATTATATACAACAAAACAAATAATAACAAACTACAACTATAAAATTAATACGATTATATCAACATATAATATATTAATATAATTAATATATTAATACATTAATATATATTAATACAAATATAACAAACATTAAATAACAATTACATAACCTAACAAACATTAAATAACAAACATATACAACAACCTATAATATAACAAATTACAATTAACAAATATTAAATATATACAATCTAACAACAAAATAACATATTAATATATTAATACAATTAATATATCAATATATTAATTATAACAACAAACATTATAACTAACAACAAACATTAATAAATTATCACTAAATATATAACGAAAACAAATCAAAATAATAAATACAAAAACAAAATAAATCTAAAAATACAAACGCACAATAAAAAAACGGGATTTGTGCTTGGAAGGCGGCGAATAGAGAACAACCGTGAAAGAACAAGGACATGAATTTGTATTTGGATCTCCAATGGCGAATGGAGGCAGGTGTCTCTCGGCATTGACTAGAAACACCTCCGATGCTCCGATCAGCTGTCTTATTTTTTTACAAAGTCGCAGCAGCATTCTTGGCGACTGCTCGAAGAATGTGTCGATGATGATGGGCGCAGCTAGCCGCTACCCACCATAGGACCTACCCGTAAACATCCATTCATCATCGCAGGGAATGCTTGTGGCCATAGATCACACACTGCTCCAAAACTTCTCGTTTGCTGCAATGTTAAGTTTGTGAAGTTGAAGACACAAAGATTGGCAACAAGAATCAGTCTTCATATTCAAATTCTATAACTATACAACAGTACTTCGGTAAATATCCTACAAGATATTGCGATAAATATTCAAATAGTATTCCTTCGACCGCAGGGCACCGATTGGTTCAAATTATTGTCACCTTGCAACATCCAAAGACCGGGCCGATAGGACATGCAAAACATATGTGACTTCTGTGGACATGGGACTACAAGACATCGGGACCACAGACACTCTCGTTGTAGCGACTGACCACCGCACTCTCGATTGCACGTGAATCATATAGGTACTTTCTCAAGGGGAAGATGTACTTTTGGCGACCGTCGTAAATTTTCCCATGTTTTAAATTACAATTACAACCTGAGCAAAGAAAATTATCTACCACGGAGATAATTTATGGGTGTCACCAATTATTCAATTAAAGTTGCACCCATCCGTCCTATGGCATTTGAGTTTTGCGCTAGCGTTAAAGGTGATTTCCGATCTGTTCATATTGGAAGTCTACTTGATAATGCTCGGAGTTTTAAACGTGTACTTCCAATATATCTACCATGAGAATTTCACCTTTTTGTTTGTTTTTAAATAATAATATATATATGATATACATATTATTATTATTTTGTGGAAAAAAAATTTTTATTTTTTTTATTTTTTTAAACTAAAATTAAAAAGAAAAATTAAATTTTTTTATCACAAAATTCTTTTATTGTCATATCGCAGATTAATTTTCTAGCAAGAGTATTTTTATTTGAACAAAATCAGACAGATTTTCTGATCTTCCCGATCGCACGAAGCGCAAGAAGAGAGCATACTCATCGCTTGATTTGTTTTTATTTATGCGGGGGAGTGTTTTTGAAATGATCGAAATTTAAAAACTAGCTAAACATTAAAACATCGTAAAATTCAAACTTAAACTCTTTTGTGAAGATCCTCGCTGCCACTAGGGGTTCACAAATTATTTTGTCTAAAGAAAAAATGCTAATACTAAATTAAATTTCTAATGCCCTAATCCCTTAGCACCATCCTGCAGAATGCGCTCAAAAATGTTGGGCAATTTATTTGAACAAATTGCCGCATTAAATTATCGACCAGGGAAACTCGTGAGCTTGTGATGGTGCCAACAATATATATGCAAGAGTAGGCAACTAACTCTATGTCTAACTAAATTATTTATGATTCAATATAATATAGCAAGGGAAGAGGCTCCTAACTAAGGAGGTCCCCGGTTTGTCCTTCCCTACAAAAGTATCATAGAGAAATCATTCATAAAACCAGGGAAAACTTGAAATAAAGACAAGAGAATGAACTTTAATTATTGTTCAGTATTCAAAGAGAGAGAAAGACTAACTTAGTCTTTTGATTGTCCCCTCTCATGTACTAATCCAAACTAAACTAAGATTCATTCATAAGCATAAGAAATGAAATGACTTGAAACATAAAAGCAAAAGAATGAATTTCAATTATCATGCAAATCAAATAGAGAGAGAAGCCCTAACTTAGACCCTTGGATATCCTCTCACATGTTGATAAGATTCTAATTTAAAACTCATTCATCAATCACAAACAAATCCTTAAACATCTAAGCAATGAAATGAAACAAAAATCTAATATGAAATAAAATGTTTCTCTCATCCTTTTAGAGTGAGCTCAATTCTCTTAAGAACAAGACAAATTATTCCATATACTACATTAAGGAAACTTACATCTAAAACTACATAAATTCCATAAATTCATATTCTACATTAACACAATTTACATCTAAAACTACATAATGGAAATATATGAAAAATGAAGCTTTATTCTATTCCATCATTAATTGGATACAATGCTCTAAGAGTCCTCCCCTTGGAATGGAGGGGAGGTACTCCTATTTATACAATGAGAGGAGATAACAAACTCATAATGATGATCCACTAATCTCTCTTTTAGTTCCATACATTTCTCAACCATTTAGACACATAACCCTATCCTCCATGATCTCCTCCATGATCTTTTCCATGAGGTTTATCTTCTTAAATTCGAATTTGATCATCCAAGGCCACATAAAGGTGTCTTGGAAGCTTCCTTTGTGCCTACACATGTCAACAAACTCATGCTAATTGTTAGGTATAAGTATAAGCATATTATTTTCTAAGTTTTAGCCATAAATTCACTTTAAAATGTTAAGAATTAATAAACTTTGGAAAAACATAGTTATGACCCAATAATGAGGTGAATGTAATGATATGGAGGTGGAATGGAGGTGACATGAAGGTAAAATGTGAAGATATTGATGAATAATGGAGTGAAAATAGGGACTATTTTGAGGGCCCAACAATCCTCCTTGCATGAAAGTATCAACCGCTCATCGCGTACCAAAATCGATCATCTAGATACAAGACGATGATCAACAGCTTTCCCTTCCACCACAATCTTGCACAAAGTTAGATCTCATCTCACTCTTGGAGAATCCAAGCCCTGGTGAAGTAGTCGTTTCATCCGAGTGTACCAAGCACGAGGTGCTTGCTTCAGCCCGTACAAGGTGTTCTCTTGAGCTCCAGCACACATGCGATTCACCGCTCGAAGATCTCGAAACCTTCGAGGCTGCTCTATGTACACCTCCTCCTCAATAACTCCACCGAGGAATGCGCCTCACATCCATCCGATCAATGTGCCATCCCATCTGCGCTAGAGAGAGCAAGGATCGTCCGTATGGAAGAGTACCTTGCGACAAAATGCAAAGGTCTCCTCATAATCGATCCCCTCAGATCCTTCGAAAAGCCACGGGCGACAAATCTCGCCTTTGTACTTCTCCACACTCCCGTCGCCCACACGCTTCACTTTGTAGATCCATCGCGAACCCACCACCGATTTCCCCTTCCGGGGTCTTGGGACAATCTCCCATGCATCAGCTTCTGACGATCGAATCATATTCTTCGATCATGGCATCTACCCATGCGGGTTCCTCCACAACTTCCTCAAAAGAGGATGGCTCCGTCCACGACACATTGGCTCACAAGAGCCATGTATCCGGTGTACCGCATCCGGTGGATCGCTCCGTTTGCGCTCGTGTCGTAGGTGGTCCTACAACCTTCTCTCGCATCGCGAGCCGCTCACTCGACCTTTTCTCGGGAGTGCGCATGCGCCCCTCCGATGGTTGGCGCTGCATGGTTGGTTTCTTCCACCTCCCGAACCTCCTCTTGTGGCTGATCCACATCCGGAAGCTCCTCCTTAGGAACTAACAGTCTCTCCTCATCCGCATGCAAAGTGTAGCTCCCTCTCAAGCGAACACCGCATGGCTTTCTCCTCCGAAACTTGATATCCCATCGCACAATAGTCTTTTGACTATCTCGACAAATACACCCGATAGTTGTGAGGTGTATCAGGTGTACCCACAAATATTCCAACCTCTCGCTGGTCTGGGATCCACTTCCTTTCTCACATCCTTCGTCACATGCATGTAGACAGTGAGCCAAAAATTCTCGGATGAGAAATATCGGACCTCTTTCCGAGAATAAGCCTCCTCTCAGTGTACTCATGCCAAGAACCTTGTGAGGACAATGGTTCCGCACATATACCGCCGTATTGCATGCCTCAGCCCACAAGTGAAGGGGTAGGCCCCGATCATGCAACATCGCCCGTGCAAGACCCACGATCGTTCCGTTTCTACTCAGCCCACCCCCATTCTGCGCGGGTTATGGGGTGCGATGAGCTTCTCCGAATCCCTTCGCAGCTCGCAGAACTCCTTGAATTCAGCCAAGATGAATTCACCACCATTATCACTCCTTAGAGAAATCACCTTCTTCCCCCGACTCCTTCTCGACCGGTGCTTTAAACTCACGTAACTTCGCGAATGTATCGCTCTTCTTCTCGCATGAAGAAGATCCAAAGACTTTCGAGAGAAATCATCAACAAAGATCACATAATACCTGTTCTTTTGCTATCGAAGCAACGAGAAAGGACCACACACGTCTCTGTGAACTCTCTCAAGGATCGTCGTGGCGCGACTATCCTTCTCGTGAAAGGTGGCTTTCACATACTTCCCCCAAGGTACACCCCTTGCACCGATCTAACCGCGCAAGAGTGCCCTTAGGAAGCCCAAGAGAAATCACGATGAGATCTTCAAAGCTCCATGGTGAAGGTGGCCCAATCTCCTATGCCACGCGCTTCACCCTCATCATCCCGGCTCACCCACTTCTCCCACCTTGCATGCCATTGTTGCACACCCATCTACCCAGCAATCGATAAAGGTTCTTGGTTCGAACCCCTATCTTCTCGAGTCTCTCTAGTAGTCTTCATCGCGCAGAAGGCTTTTTTCCTTCGCCGAAGACCACATCATACCCCCTTATCTTCCAACATCGCCACGTGTAGATCAAGTTCTTCTTCAATCTAGTGTACATGCATGACATCCTTTAACACAAAGGGTTTACCGGGACTCCCCTCCGAAAGGATATGGTACCCGATACCGCGCGCACCGTATCTACCATCATCGCCCATCTTGATGTGCACACCCGTATCTTTGTCCTCCGTATCTCGAGAACAAATCCCGATCTCCCTGTCATATGAAATGACGCACCACCGTCCAAGAACCACTCCGATCCCATCACACTGGAAACCAAGCATGCGACCGCGTGAAAAGTCAAGCTCGAACCGTGGAAGCCAAAGCTTCTCCATCCGCAGCATCTTCCCGCTTGCTTGTTTTTCTTCTTCTTTGGACAATTTGTAGCATAATGTCCGTGATCATGTGCAAATGAAAACACTTCACTTTCACCATATCTGGCTTCTTGCCCTTTGCACCGGAATGAGAAGTTTTCTTACCCTTCCCCTTCTTTGCTTTGGCAACCAAAGCGCAATTTTCTTCATCGGCTCCCTTTGATGAAGATCCATCCCGAGTAGTCCTCCTTATCTCCTCCTGCATGAGATCCGCCCAAAGGCGCTCCCATCCCGGCAGCTTCTCCCGACCATTGACACTATATTGATATGAGTGCCAAGCCTTCGAAAGACCAAGGAGAGCCAGGTCGACCATGTCCTCATCTTCGACAGTCACCCCCACACTTCCCAGCTCATCTCTGCATTGAGTGAACTTCGTGAGGTATTTGACGATACTGTCGCCTTTCTCCATCTTGATGTTCCTGAGCTTATCTTTGAGCGCCAGCTTCCTTTGGTCGCTCTTACTCTGGAATAGATCTGTCAAAGCTTTCCACATTAAATATGGAGAATCCTTTCCATGCAGGCTGGATACAATATGATCCTTGACACCCTCCAACAGGATCCTTCGACATTTCGCCATCTTCTTTTGCCATGCTTCGACTTCAGCAGGATCAGTGGGCCTTTGGACATCCGTATCCACGAAATCCTTTAGTCCATTATCTTCTAATACTGCCTCCATGCGATCCTTCCATGCAACATAATTCGAACTGCCTTCAAGAGCATATTCGAATCGCAAACCGTTGAAAGACATTTTCAACTCCGGCACCAAGAAAACAAAACTGCTGCAAAATTCGAATTCCACTTCAAAGCTCAACCGCTCTAGATCTGTGAGAACAAATTATTTCTAGCATAGAGATCGACTGCAAGGGGCGTTTACTGGATGTATCACCTTTCAAAGAAAGGATGGATCCAGAGGCTACCTGGCCCGCATGCAGACTCTGTCTACCGAAATAAGTTTGTAATCACTGTGATGATCAATATCTACTTCAATAGCTCCGATACCATGTAGAAATTTGCTGAATAATGATTAATTATCCACCGAGACTATCCTGATCACATATCAATTCGAATTCATATGCAACACATAATCTCTTCCACTCAGATCATCACACATGTAGAAATAAAACAAGTGATAGCACATCAAATCATCATACACATTAACACGGTATGTATGGGGAAAGCTTATAGCTGAAAACCCCGCAGCTATTGTGTATATTATAATGGAGAAATCATGTAACAAACTCAGTACAATACTCCTCACAAGTACTCAGTACTTTCTCATAAAGTTACACACAAACTAGCTTGGTTTTGAACAGGTTACTGGTTCAAAACTCACCACTAATTTCCTTGCCTCTATTGCGCAATCATGGCCTGTCTATATAGAGATCCAAGGTTCGAATCTCCTTGGCTTGACAGCGCAATAATCATGGGCAATTCCTCCAAGTGTGGTGCAAATCTCATGCACAACTGATGTCGCCACTGATAGCTAACTCCACCCTTTCATCTACCTCTTTCACTGGTCTCCACTGAACTGATCATGCACTGTAGTGAACTGATGTGTTCATGAGTTGAATAATGAGTTACTAATTAATGAATTAAATAATATTTAATTCACTCCACTCATTACTAGTTGATTAGCTAGTTAAACTAATCTAAACTAGTTCAACTAAGTTAAACCGAACACAACTCCACCAACTGTCTCATCAACTCCACCAAACTTCTGCCACTGAAGTCCTAACTGAAGTCAACCATGCATGAGCTCACCAAACCCCTAGGAATAGTGTAATTCCTCTGTTAGATGCATGAGCCACTTCCAAGGCTCGAAATGAAGTGTTCCAAGAGAGTAAACTGAAGTTTAGAGTCCAAATATTATTAAGGGTAAATAATATTTGACTTCCCTATTTTAAGGAGAGGAAGTCTAAAAATAGACTTCGACCTATAGGTCCAAAAAATAGAGGTCCATCTATTTTTACCAACATGACCAATACTCCAAGAATAACATACTGCAATCCCCGGACCATGATCCATATGTCTAAAAATAGACATAGTCTAAAAATAGACTTTGCGCCAGAATTTGCCTGCGGGCCCACTTAGTGAAGGCGAATTCATTTCACTAAGCTCCATCATCTTGCTGCATTTTCAACATAAGGCACACTTCTACCATTCAACTATATAAATTCTTTTCTATCACTATCCTATTTCATCCTCTTTTGTTCATACAATGCGACCCACAGTTGTGTCGCTTTGGACTTGTAAAGAACGAATTTATTGATTGCTTCAATTTATGCATTCGTTGATGAAATGAAACCGAAATATAGTACATATGAGATCAAAATATACATTATATCGAAGTTCAACATGAATATTTACTTTGTGTAAATTTAAAAAATTATAAGTCGTTTACTCTTTATCAAGCACCTTTTTCCATTCATTTGTAGCAGCTGCCCTTCTCTTTTGTCTTCATCCCTTTCATCGTCCCAAATCACCGTGCTTGGTCTATTGTCGATCTGCTTGATGTACTCACTGGCATAATAGAAACATACATATGATGTACCCATCTGCCATAGAACCCTTGGGTTTTTCCCTTTGTGGAACAAAACCTTTTAATTTCTTCATGTACCTCTCTAAGAAGAACATCCAACGACAAGAAACCACCCCAAATAATTCAAACTCATCAACTAGGTGGATTAGAAGATGAACCTGCAAGTCCATGAAACTCGTCTCCAATTCCTTCTCAAACATACAAACAATCTCAACTATCTCTTGACGCCACCGTGGAATGTTATCCACATGAATCTACTTTGACGTGATCCAACGTAAAAATGCAGATAATTTAGATATGACACGTCCTAGGTATTGGGGGAATTCATGTTTCACACACCCATGCACGAACAAAGGATACTGACACTGCAAAGTTATAAACACACACAATAATATACAAAATTAGTTATGTTTTATGATCCCTACATGGGATAAAATTTATTAATATAAAAAATAATAAAATCATGCTTTTGACATTATACGTACTCTTAGAAGATTCAAATGGTCATGCATTTTCAACCCTGACAAATGGTCATCCAAAGTGAAGCATCACCATAGTGAAGACTCGTATGAAGATGGCACCCTCACACCCATTATTACTTCCTTTGCCAAAGAAAGATCATATTTTTTTAAAATCCATGGGACATCACCTTCTTTGAAATACCATGAATTAGAGGGACCAACGCCTTCCTCTGATCATGTACTTTCTAATTGTCATGGCCAATGTTTCTTTTTAGTTTTTGAAGTAATAAAATCTTTCCTAACAACCAATGTGTCACTTTGTTTCGATGATATGTGCCTCCATAAGGAAGATGAAATATTTTTAAATATATGAATGGGATCTAATAAGTGGGTAATCTTAAGATGCTCCCAATATGGGAGGCTATAAAAGATAGATTTCTTTTCATCCCAATGGGAAATTTCTCAACATAGGTTTCGAAGAATTCTAGATCATCGAACATAGGCTCCCCATTTGAATCGAACATTTATATGAACTCTTTCTCCTTCTCTAGCTCATATGCTCTAAGCCATTCAACTAGTGTCGTTATTGGAGGCCTTTGGGTTCTATCTTGTTTACCATCGAAAGCGGATGTTGCTCTTATGTAAGGGTGTTCTTCTGGGAGGAATACCCTGGAGTAGTCATACACTGGATTTAATAGGTCATTGGACCATCTAGATTTCAAAGAATGTCCACAACATTTATATCCAAAATACCCTTTGGTTACAAGATCCGCGAGATTATTGTATACAATATATATGCATGGCACATTAAATAATATCATGAATATTAGAACAATTACAACGAATTAAATAACTAATATGCAAAAGAATATTGTTACATATATGAACAAATCAATAAACATGTAATTTACCAGATAAAATTCCTAAGCCTGGATAATCATGTGTCGTTTAAGCACATATGCCATACAACGTAAAAATCCTCTCTGCTACGATGGGTCTTGATACATCATATACATTTATCCCATCCCATAATTCCTTCAATTCATCTACCAGTGGTTGTAAGTAGACATCCATATTATTCACTTGTCTTCTACCAGGGACTATGAGAGCCAACATAAGATGTTCATTCTTCACGGAAAACCATGGGGGGATATTGTTATTGATCACTACTACAGGCCAAATAGAATAGTCGATGTTCTGGAGGGAATATGGATTGACGCCATCCATGGCTATGCTGATTCGTAGACTTCGTACTTCATCCTTGAATTTTTCAGGCCATGTCTCCTCTATCTGCTTCATGGATATTGAATCTGTGGGATTTGCATAACTCCTAACTCATTTCTGTGTGAGGTATTCCATTCCTGCAACATAGCTAATTATTTGCAATGAAAGAGCCTTTGAATCCTTGGGATTATAGGCATGTGCCTCAATATCTTAAAAGGAGGACCACATGATTTACCCTTCTTTTTTTATTTATCATACCTGTTGTTGTTGCTCCTAGAGATAAACTTGAGTTGCAAAAGACCAGTGCCTAGGACATCTTGAAATCAAAGGTAATATGTAAACAATTTTAAGGGTTCCTCTAACAGAATATGGATTAAGAGGATAATGATTGTGGTGGTTCAGGAATGATGAAGACTTTGGAGTTTGATTCATGTAAATTACCCTATACTGCGAGAGGGCTTAGTAGGCTGTATGGCTCAATGTCATTTAAAATGGGCCAAGTATGAAATAATGAGCAGAGGCTTTCAACATATGTAGAGGTGTTGAGAAGGAACGAAGGAGGAACCTGCGAGAGATAGGCTTAAAAGTCTTAAGAATCTGTCTCCCGTGAACTCAGAGGAAGCGGATGTAAGTGGAATGTGACCAACAATATAGATTCGTGGAGCGCGAATTAAGGGGGCACAACAATTTTAACACATGAGCGTTATTCATACATGAATTTATGAATAAAAAATCATACCACCAACAACTACATTACACGAATCATCAAAGCAACATAACATTGAAATATTATTATACATAAATAGGAGATTACTGATAAACAAGAGAATATAGATACATACTAATCATTGCTCCGTATGGAATCCAAATAAACAACGTTGTATATCATATTATGTTCAAAACAACTCTCCCAAATATGTGTCTTAGAGCATAAAGAGCATGGTCATATAGAACTACAAAAAAAATTCTCCAAAATTCAGTACCTTTCTTTCATCTCTAAACTCTCTACATATAGAGTTCTCCCTGAGGGTTTACGATCGAATAAAATTTCATGATTGACCCAACATGTGAAGATAAAAAATATCATAACCGAATCACAGAGCGTGCATCAAGCAATCACTCCTGTAATCAGAAAATCAAAACAGAATTAGGTGAAATCGAGATTTTAATTAGCAAAAAATCATAATCAAATAGTAAAATAAGCAACATAGTTGGCCATGGAGGCCAAATCCTGGAATTTTCAAATGGGGCGGTGAGTAGCCATGAACAGGTAGGAAGTCTGGCTTCCATCACATGATTCTACCAATCGTCGAAAGCCTCCACTCCCTTATTCTCATGATTTCCATTAACCGTTATGAAATGGCTAGTCGTGTTGTGCATGCCTATCTCTTTAGCGAGGAGTTCTTGGACAAACTGAATATACCATAGCTGTGTTTGTCCCGCCAAAAACCCATGTTATGTTTGACTTGCTAAAATGGAGACCGGGTTTCGAAGGGAGGCCGAACTAGATCATGAGCCGTCGGATGTGTGATAGGGAGCAGAGATGAGGGGAAGATGGCGGTAACAACCCCTTTTATTTTATAATGGAGGAGATAAAAGTGGGGCTTGCGGCACTAACACACAGCAGAATGGTTTACACTGAAAAGAGAAGGATAAAGGCCGTTGAAGGGCTTTGATGACGTGGCAAGGAGGTGGGGCTTCCCGTAAATCACAATCGGGGATTCGGGAGTTTTAAATGATGAGAAATAGGGGTAAAGGTTGTGATTTTCGATTTGCGATATTGAAAATCGCAAATTCAAAGATTATCGCAGATCAAACTTCTTATCACAAATTTCAATTGGGAGTCGGGGATCAGGACGGGTAACAAGAATGAAGCAATGCGAATTACGATGTGCAATGGGAGGAGAGGTTACGTGAGTCGACGGTGGGGCCACTCACAAATCACAATCAGGGGTATTTTGTTATGAGGAAATGAGGGTTAAAGGTTATGATTTGTGATGTGCGATGTGTGATGTGCGATGAGAGGAGAGGTGGCCCTTGACGCAGCGAGAGGGTGGGGCCGCCGCAAATCATAATCGGGAGCTTTTTTTGTAGAAACGAGGGTAAAGGTTATGATTTGTGATGTGTGATGAGAGAGGTGATGTGTGGCATTACGGAGGTGGGGGCGCCTATGACGAATCACGATCGAAAGCTTTTCTTATGAGAAACGGGGGTAAAGGTTATGATTTGGGATGTGTGATGTGCGATGAGAGAAGAGGTGATATGGCAGAGAGGGTAGGTCCCATTTACATTGCAATTGGGGAAATGGTGCAGGTGGAGTTAACAAAAGTGTAAGTGCAATGCATTTGGTCATGCGAAAAGAGAAGTATTAAGTATCCTTCTTTATTTTGACGGCGGGGTGTCCACGACCGATTAACTTGAATTGCTTGGCCTTCAATTTAGCCATTCCAGCTCTTCATTTTATTAACTCTCCCATGTTGCCTTATTCGTTCATAAAAACCACAAGCCAACACCTATCATGCCCACATTTTGGACATATCTCGTTGGTACACATATTATCCTCAATATAGAATACAATCATTTGGACATACATGATATGATATGTACTCCTTTTTAACACTTTCAACAATTTTTTTGCCTCTTCACAGCTACCGTGCAAGACATTATCACTCGGAAGAACCTTATCTTTGAATAACATGTAGGTGGTGATCATGGACAATATTAAATGTACATTAATGTCGATATAATTATTAATGTTCATAAAATTAAATATTTGTAATGTTCATTGTGTGATTATATTTCTCAAAATATAAGGGAGGACTTTATGGTAGCTTACCTCAAAATTTCTAAGAAAAATGCATTTGACAAGCCAACTTTTCTTTCAAGTTGTACAGTAACATCGTTGTCCCCAACTGGGTAGACTTTAATTGACCTCCAGGTCCAAAGAGAGGGGTGGTGGAAGCAAATTTAAGGCTTTCGAAAAAGTTGTCAGCGATATGAGCATCATCCCCTAGTTGATCATCGTTCTGGAATGCATATAACAACATTGTCTCCATGGCAGTTGTATCCCTTAAGTAATCATCCATACCAAACTCTATTTGATTGCCTCCATTGCCAGCTTGTGAAGAACTACTATTGTTGTAGTCATTCTAATTGGTGAATCTGGACGTAGTGGGAATTGAATAGGTGGTTGATTCAACCACTCTTGGTATCGTTCCTCTCCGATTTTTTCTCTTAATTCAGCCTTCTCTCAGTTTGACATTGTCGTGGGGTGCAACGGAAGATGGTAGGTAGGTCGCTCATCATCACTAGAATCCTAATAATTTTAAAAAATAATTTTGAACATGATTAGTACAAAATATATGATATCAATTAGTAAGCACATAGAGAATGCATGATTAATCGGTTTGACGTTGAAATAATTACATGAATATACCAAACAATTATTATTACCATCATTGTCCCAGGATTGTGGCTAGAAGAGGCAATATTGTTACAACTAGGAGGGTGAAGCACCTGTCCATTTTCATCTACCAAATGCGGCTTGCAGTATGCTGCTCCTGATAAGAGCTTCCGACGTTTTGGAGCTGTTTGAATATTTTGTGCATCTAAACTCGATTTTGAATCTGCACGAACCTAGAAATTTGTATACATTATAAATTTTATTAAGCTGATTGACATGGATAAAAAACATAAATTCAATTAGATAATGAAAATATAAATAAAATCTGAAGTAAATATTATGTCTTGAGATGGATAGGGAGAACTCCGCGATGGACTTTGAGAAATATTATAGAACGAGTTGGATTTTGAATAATTGTCCAGTTTATATAATTATGATATTTTCTCCCTGCATTTGAGAAAAATCAACAATAAATTTTAGTGTACACGCCTAAAAGTAATGTCGGTGCCTTAAAATGGACTTATTGTTATCGGTGCTAATGTACAGATAACCGCACCGGTGTGTTTTAGTTACTGCGCACTGGTGTGGTGTTATTGATTGATGCACCGGTGCCGAATAGTCGCAAATAAAAAATTGCAACTTTATTTTTTTTAAGTGAAAAAAACAGTAAATTGAAAAATGGGCGGCAAAATATTTTCGAAAATCTAATTTCATAAAACAATTCTTTAAATAGTAAAACATTTTCTTCATTATTTCATTATTTTGCAAAAAATTTTCGGGAAGATATTTACCTGAAGACATACGGGCAAAGACGTGCGAAACCTTTGTGGAGCATCGAAATAATTTGAATAGAACTATTCGGAAAATCAAAATTCCAAACCTTTGGTGATTCAAACCCTCTAGCATAGAATTTCAAACCATCTGGTAATTAAATTTTATTATTTTTTTTACATTTTCTGTAGTATTTTTTACGCAGTAAGTAAAAAATTAAAATTTACTATTCATTTTCAGAAGAAAAAAAACAAAAAAATCCATTATTATGCTAAAACCTTGATTCTTTTTGTTTCTAACCTTGCTTCTTTATGTTTCTGTGATTTTAGAATTAGGGTTTTTCATTTTAGATTTATAGGGTTTGTATTGCTATATATAGGCCTATGACATCTAACCCATGGGATGACTTGCATAGTCAGATCCCATCCATGTCGGCCCTTGTGTGAATCTAAAAAAAACAGAATTTTTTTAATCAGTGCATCCTGTGTAAAATAGCGCACCAATGCACTGTTTTATCACAATGCACCACAAAAGTACTGTTTGATAAAAATAATTTAAAACGTATTTTTTTTAATCTGTGCGCCATATGTAAAATAGAGCACCGGTGAGCTATTTCATTATAGCACACCATGCACGTACCATTTGACAAAAACAAATTTGTATTTTATGTCTGTATTAATCGGTGCATCATTTAACATATAGCGCACCGGGTCTCCTTGTTGACAGAGAGCACCATATGGTGGTCCCCTGTTTTCGCGGTGCGTTTATAAGAATATGCCGCACCGCCCCCTCCACGACATCATATGCTACAAAAACTAGCACTAGAGGATTTTTATTAATTTGTTTGTGTTAATTGGTGCAATGGTTAACATATAACGCATCAATTCTCCTTGTTGATAGAGAGCACCATACGGTGTTTCTACTATTTTGGCGGTGTGTTTATAAGAATACGCCGCACCAACGTCGGTGCGGACATCATTAAAGGCGCACCATTTTCTTCAATTTTCTTTCTACCTGAAAAGTTTATGATTTATTTAGAAAATATATTAATGAATGGTATGGTACAAGTTTCATATCGATAAAGAAATGGCTGACAAGAAATAAAGTAACAAAAATACTAATATCACATCAAGAAAAGAAAAAAATGCAAGTTATTTGTAAATTCTTTACAAAAATTATTATTTCTGAACTATATGTAAGTTTAACTAATATATATTTTTTAATGTGTATCATTCAAAGCCACAGAATGACGAAGTTCGATAAGATTATTTTTGATCTAGAACCAGAAGAGCGTAAAATCTTGATGGAAAAATTGCAAAAGGATGAATCAAGTGAATGAAAAAATACTATCGATCCAATATGAGTTTTTTTTTAAATTTTCATTAATAATATACTTAAAAATATTAGACAACATGTTTCAAACATTCTATTAATTCACATATGTTTATGTAGAAATTTATTAATACTGATGTATTACTAGATTCTCCTGATCTAACAAATTAATCTTATGTTAAATACAAAATCCTTCCACTGTTAATCTTGTAAAAATTAAATCTTCAATTGAAAAACTCATGAAGAAAATCAATCGCACATAAACATAGTTGTTTAACAGGAAAGCTTAAAGCTAAAAACCCCAACTATCATATATTATGTATATCAATGGAATCATGTAATAATCTCATACAAAGCTTAGTACATCAAGCTCTCAGTACAATCAACAATCATTACACACTGTCATGCAGAAATTTGCATCTCTATGCACCAATTTCTTGCCTCTTGACAGCCTGCCTCCATTGCGCAATCCCTGCTGAAGAAGACCCCTGAATGAATTCTAATTGGCCTTGCCTTGACTGCGCCATCCTCATTGGCATCTCCAATGTGTGTCAGATGCATTGAATGCATCACTATAGTCACAACAGATAGTCCATCTCACCATTTCACTTATCTCTCCACTGGGTCTCCAATGGAACTGACATGAAAGTAGTTAACTGCTGTAGTTGTTTAGTTGTAAGTGAGTCTCTAGTTATGAATTAATTAAATAATTAATTCACTAAACTCTCACTAGTGTATCTTTAAGATAGACTAGATACAACTAGCTCAACTGAGTTTAACTCACTTAACTAAGTTAAACTAAATAAAAACTCCTGTAACTACTCTTCCAACTCTGTCATAAATTTGCCACTTCAGTTCTAACTGAGTCCTCCATGCATAAGTCACCAATAAACCCTACGAATTGCGTAATTCCTTCAGCCCACTGATTTTCCAAATATGTTCACTGAAATAAAGTGCTCCAAGAGAATAAGTTGATATTTATTGTCAGATTATTAAGGGCTAAATAATAATTGACATGCACTGTTTTTAGATTAACAGCGATCTATAAATAGACTTTGCCAAATATTCTAAATATAATTTAATCTATTTTTCACATTTGATCGACCATCTACAAATCTACTGAAACAACATCCTGTGACTTATAGAATATGCTCACCATGTCTAAAAATATACATACACCCCTAAAAATAGCCTACGGGCCCCTTAGTGAAGTTGCCACTTTTCCTTTAGGCTCATCGTCTTGTTGAATCTAAACGGTTTAATGTTCTACGAGGAACAACAACTCAAAAAATTAATGTTGTTCACAAGAAAAGAAAAAAATAGAACATGCAAATGAAAATGAATTTCTCCTTAGCTCATCTGAAATTGTTGGTGTTGGAGGGTAACGAAAAGGGGAAAAACTTTTCCAAACCTTTGAGGGATCTAGTGGAATGATTGTATAGATGTTATTTCCACTTACAATAAAAATATCAATCCAATGATTCCAAGAACCAAATTTTATTTAAACTACAGGATCAGTTTCCAAAGAATTGGTCAATGAGACATGTCAGACTTTTAATAGAAAAAACGTACAAAAAAAAGAAGGAATGAAAAACTAATATTCATTTAAATTTTTTTATAGAATTATATGTATATATTACTAGAAATAAATCATTTATAAATATCAATTTTGTTATATTTACTTTTCATATATCAATATAAAAATTAAATAGTTTATTGTCATGTTACAATTTCAGGAAGATTATGAAAATCTCAAAAGATGAACGAGCTGATATCAGAAATATGCTAGTAGGAATGTCCAAAAATGTGTACAAGGAGATGGTCAAAGAAATGGAAAAAATTGCATCGCAGGAGGAGCCATCTCAAAAACAACGTGGTTCAAATGTAATATGTAATAATTGAATTTTTAGATCATTAGGTACATTAAATAAAAAATTTAGCATTAAACATTAATTTTCAAGTATTTTCTTGCAGAAAAGAAAAGAAAATGGAGCCCATTCAACACATAAAACAGGGTGACAAGGAAGAAAATGGTTGATATCTAAGTTTGTGAGTAATTGTTACTTCCTTATAACAACTTAACTAGATTTCAATTTTGTATTTTTTAAGTTGTTTTACAAAAATCACCATTGAATGTCTTCAAACAGGTGCTAACATACAAAGAAGAACCATCAGATGAATTGATTGTATTGGGTTAAATATGGGTTGTCATTATATGTTGGAATATCGAAAATTAATTGTGGAATTTGTAAGCATCTATCGATCTTGTTTTACTTAGCTCTGTCTATAATTAATAGAACAAAAAAATCTTTTATATTAAATATATGATTTGTTATGGGGTATAAAACTTGTAGGAAACAAAGTATGGAACTGCGCCAACAAATGAAAGGTTGAAAGATGGCATGAAATTTGGTTTTGAAAGAATGTGTATAGTTCATGAGTCAATTCTTTCTATGGTACGTCATTTATTTTCGATTTGCATTGATGTATATTATTTAATATTTCAATTTTCATTATTCTCGCCAATGTATATACACTCATTACAGTTTATTTTTATGTTTGTAGATGGAAGGTGAAGAAGAAGAAAACAATAAACACTGTGAACAAAACATTCATCAAAATAACCCAAGTCATGGAAGTAGCTTGAGCAGTGACAACAGTTCAAGCGAAGAATGATTATCTTTATGTTTGGATATCAAAGCAAGGCGTTGTGTTTTTTGAAATATTTGTCTGTGAAATCAGACATTTTGTTTAATGTAATGGACATAGTGTCCCAATTGAAAGACAAAGGGATAACAATAACTGTCTCATTTTGTATGACAAAGAGTGTCTTATTCATATATATAATAAAATACATTTTAATTTATTCTATTTCATTCTCCATTGTCGCTGTGAAATGCAACACCACTGATTAAATATATCTATGATTAAATAATATAATGAAGAGATGTGAAATATGATGATATGATATAACAAATTAATCCAAACATCACATTCAAGTGCATTAATAAAAAAATAATTGATATGAATACTGGTATAAGATACGTGTCTACTTTTGATGAATAATGAATTTAAAAAGATCACAATAATTATGATATGATATAAAAAATTAATCCAAACATCACATTCAAATGCACTAATAAAAAATTAATTGATATGAATATTGTTATAAGAGATGTGTCGAATTTTGATGAATAATGAATTAAAAAAAATTACAATAATTGCACTGTCACAGGTCGATGTTTCTAAAAAATACAAAATGAAAACTGGTGTGTGTTAGTTACTGTGCACTAGTGTGTTTGTATGCTAATGCACATCGATGTGTTTCTACGACCTATGGGCACCACACAAATACCAATACCAATTAGAAAGCTCGGTGTGTTTGTGCGATACTGCACACTAGTGCATTTATGTGAGACTACTCGCTGGTGCGTTTATACGACCTATGGGCTCAGCACAAATACCAATACCAATTAGAACGATCGGTGCATTTGTGTGATACTGCGCACCAGTGCATTTGTATAGTAATATGCACTGGTGCACTGATACGACCTATGGGCATCGCAGAAATACCAATACCAATTAGAATGACCCGATGCATTGTATCACCTACAGTGCGCCTGGTGCAATTTTAGACCTTAATGGCTTGGTGCATGCACCTTCGATTGCCTTGGGGCGACTGTCTGGCTAACACACACTGGGATGTTGCTAAACACCCTAGGGCCTCCTAATTTTTTTTCTGTCTCGGTTCTTGGTAGGTTTACAGTACCGGTGAATTCTCTGTAAAACACATTGGTGCGTTGACACGTGATTAGCACGTCGATGAGGAAAACATCCGTAATAACCTCCAACTGCCTATTTTTTTTAGTTGTGTTGAAATTCCATTAGAAGCTTCGCAAAAACCTCCGTTACCGAAAACAGATGTTGTAGAAAATGTTTTTTTGAAAATTTTGGTTAATTTTATAACACTAAAAACCTCTGTTATAACCTCTGCTAGAGGGTATTTTCCTTGTGGCTCCACTCACAGCACAAATGAGTGTCGGGCCAAACAGTCACTGGTGGCTGAACTAAAGACACCTGAATCAAATGCATGTTTTGATCCTGAGTCAGAACTAGACAAGGGCAATGACAAAGGGAAGAAGATCATTGATGGGGATCCCAGTGCCATTGTTTCCACCACCAAGCTCCAGTGGGAGGATCTTGAGGATATAGAATAGGGGGAGTACCTCTTCCATTCTTAGTTGTGGGTGAAGGGTTCTCCACTGCAATTCCTTGTCGATAGCGAAAGCCAAAAGAACCTCTTTTCAATAGAGGTCATGAAGCGGCTCAACCTACCAACCATAGCACACCCATTGTTGTATACCATTGGGTGGCTTCACGAAGGAATAGATCTCCGCATCTACCAACAGTTTCGCCTTCTGTACAACATCAAGCCATTCACTGATGAGGTACTATGTGATGTTGCTTCTCTTGATGTGTCCGATGTATTAATGGGCCAACCATAATTGTGGAAGCGACATGTTGTGTATGAGTCTAGGCCTCGTGTTATTGTTATTACTTTGGGAAATAAATTGTACAAGATACCGGAGGTAGTACTGCCTCCTTCCATCTCTTTGACTACTACAAAACAATGCAGTAAGCTTGTTTCCCAAACCAAGAAATTTATTTACATTACCATTTTACCACAAGGAAAGAAGAATATTATGGCCACAACCTCGAAACAAGGCTCCCATGCACGAAAAAAATAGATGGATAATGTCATGGGGGAATACGAGGAAATTTTCTCCTCACCCACAGAGGTTCCTCCACACTGTTAGGTCAAGCACTCCATTGATCTAACCCCAGGTGCATGGACGCCTGATATTTCCATACCTCATGTGACCACACAGAAATTCTCCACACATGTACTTTCTGAGGCTGATAAAGAAACCAAATTTATTGAACGCATCCAGAACGTCTGCCTGTGAGTCCATGACATCTTAGACAAATCCAATACCAAGTTCAACAAAATTTGCCTCATCTCATATAGGAACTCAATGCAATGGGGACCATTTTTTCCTAATGGGGGAGGAATGATCCAGGTGGGTATTGGTGGCCACCCACCAATTCCATTTAGATTCCCACCACGACTTCTTTCAGTTTTGCAGTTTCAACACAATTTACTATTTTTAGCAGTTTTTCGGGCCTTGAACTTTTGGAGCAGTTTTGAGGCTCTAAACAAAGTTTCTTGGGAAAAAAGAGAGAAACATTGGTCGTAGATCCATGTTTATCACTCAAAAGTAGTATTACTTGGATAGATATTTCTAACGAGTTATTGATCACGTCAAATGAAGATCATATGCCAAAGTTACGTCCCAGAGAAGTTGATGTACCAATTTACCTAGACGGGGCACACAGTTTTGGCGCTTCATCTCCCAAGATTAGGTTTTTGGATGTTTATAGTTTTCCATTGTTTATCAATAATAAATAGGCCTTTGATCCTCATTGTAACATAGTTCAGAGGCATGTAGCTGCCACATCTCTTCTCATAGATAACCTACCATTTCCCTAGCTAGTTTATTTCCATTATGTTTATAAACATATTTCATTCATTTGATTTTAATGAAATGGAGTTTTATTTCTACTGCATCTTTGTGTTTATGTTTATTTCTGTATGTTATTGCATTCTTGTACAAATTCGGATCAGCTAGAGAAGGAATTAATAGACAACGATATTCCCTAGCCCATAGGAGCAGATGCTCAACTTCTTGATACATGGAAGAATAGTGTAGAAAAGGCAAGAATGATCTTGTAAGAAGGAGTTAGAGGTCATATTGTCTCAAACCTCCATGGAAGGATAATCCATATGATATGTGGAATGCCTTAAAAAATCCATTTCAGAATAACAGTGACCACAAGAAGCTGGCACTGAAGGAAAAGCTTAGAAATATAAAGATGGAGAAGTAAGACACGATTCCAAACTACTTGAATAAGTTCACTCAATGTCGATATGAGCTTGGAAGTTCTAGGGTGACAGTTTCCCAAGATGATTTGGTGAGCCTTGAACTCTTAGGCCTTTCCAAGAGTTGGAATAGCTACCAGGACTTGGTGAATGGGAGGGAGAATATACTAGAGTGGGAGCGATTGTGGTCCAAATTGTTACAAGAAGATATTCAGCAGAACACCAAAGATGGATCCTCATCAAAGACTGATGATGAGGAGAATTGTGCCTTGGTTGGAAAGGCAAAGAAAGGGAAACAAAGGGCATCCCATTCCAAATCAGATTTTGGTCAGTTGGGCAAGAAGCGAGACTTTTCAAAGGTAAAATGTTTTCACTGTCATGATCTTGGACATTATGATGCAAAGTTTCCACAGAAGAAGACTAACAATAAGCCCTCAGGATCAGTGGAAGGTAAAGTAATTGCTTCACAATTCAAGTTGTATTTCACCCTCATTGCATGCATGGTGTCATCGGTGATGGGTTCTGTGTGGTACTTAGATAGTGGAGCTCTGTTCCATATGACTAACAACAAATATTTCTTTAGTGTCTTGGAGGAGAAGGATATCCAGATGCACATAGAGATGGGAGATGATGAGATTTATAGTATTTCTGGTGTAGGTACAATTACCTTTCATAGGGAGTGAGGTAATCCTCTCACATTAAAATTTTTCATGTATATTCCTGGTTTAAACAAGAATTTGGTTTATGTTGCTATGTTGGAAGACTATGCCTATGATGCGATATTCAGTGAAGGAAAGGTGTTCCTTCATCGTAAAGCCATGAGACAGGTGAAAAATATTGGGGTTCAAGTAAAGAACCTCTACAAATTAGATGTAGAAGGCTATGCTGCCTTGAGCACGAAAGCAAAGAAGGTGGAGAGAAAAGACATTGGGGGTTATGGCACAAGAGATTGGGCCATCTACACCATGGCGCTTTGAAGATCATGCATCATATTTCTACATGACTTCCAAAGTGTGCACTTTCACAACGAGATACATGCAAATGGTATACATTAGTGAAGTATACCAAAGCCACATTTCACGATAAGGAAATATGAGAAAAGGAAATCCTTGAGATATTTCACTTAGACGTGTGTGGAACATTCTCAACATCTTCCACAAGAAAACTCGTGTATTATGTGATTTTTTGTAGATGATTTTTCATGAAATTGTTGGATTTTGTTCATGTAGAAGAAATATCAGATCTTCTCCAAGTTTTGTGATTTCAAAGCACTTGTCAAGAAAGATACAGGGAAGAAGGTGAAGGATCCAAGGAGCGACAATGGTGGAGAATATGTCTTTAAAGAATTCAAGAAATTATGTGATTCATAAGGAATTCGAAGGAAATTGATAGGACCTCATAACGCAAACTAGAATGGGGTTGCAGAAAGGAAGAAAAAAAATATAGTGGGAGAAACACGAGCTATGATGCATGATTAGGGCCTACTATTGAATCTGTGGGCAGAAGCATGCAATAAAATAGTATTTGTGTAGAACATAAGTCCTCATCTGATACTTGGGATGAGTACACCAAAGGAATATTTTTCATGTAAGAGACGAGATGTTTCATATTTTTAATTTTTTTGTTTATTAGTTCATTTCCATGTTACCGAAGATGTGAGGAAGAAGCTAGAGGCAATAGTTGAGTTGGGGATATTTGTGGGGCACAGTGATACACCTCACAACTATCATGTGTACTTGCTAGCACACAAGATGACATTGATCAGAAGGGATGTGAAATTCAATGAAGAGAAGGCCATGTGAATTTCCCTTGAGAGGGAAATTTAGTTGCATGCAATTGAGGAGCTCTTGGCTCTAAAAGAAGGACCTCAATATGTGGAGCATCCACAAGTAGAGATACAGAGAGTGGAAGTAGCCAATCATGCAAAAGACATCCTGAGATGGAATAAAGCGCACCTAGCTGACAAGTTGTTTCTAGATGCGGGAGAGAATGTGGGAGCACCCACATCACAACGTAGGAAGAGAAGGTCTCTAGAGGAGTATAATGGATACATGGATCTTGTGAGTAGAGGTGTAGAGATAGAACCATCCTCTTTTGAGGAAACAGTGCAACAACCAATTTGGGTTGATGCCATGGTTGAGAAGTATGACTCCATTATCTAAAAAAATGCATGGGAAATTATCCCAAGACCAGAGGGTCAGTCAGTTGTAGGATCCAGGTGGATCTACAAGGTGAAGGAGGAAGCAGATTGGAGTGTGGAGAAGAACAAGGATAGGTTTGTGGTCATAGGATTCTCTCAGGTGGAGGGGATTGATTATGATGAAACTTTTGCACCAGTCACAAGGTACTGATCAATTAGATCCATCCTTTCACTCTCAGTGCAGATGGAATGGAAGATACGTCAAATGGATGTAAAGATAACCTTCCTCAATGGGGTGATTTAGGAAGATGTGTACATTTAGCATTCGGAAGGTTTTGAGACCTTATACAAGGAGTCACATGTTTGCAAACTCAAGGGAGAACTGTATGGGCTAAAGCAAGCACCTCATGCTTGGTACACAAATATCAACAACTATTTCACCAAGTTGGGCTTCACCAAGTGTGAAATAGATGCAAACCTTTATCATATTGTGGTAGAAGGTAATATTTTGATAATTATACTTTATTTCAATGATCTGATACTAACAGGTGATGAGAAAATTATCAAGTCTTAAAAATAGGATCTTGCAAGAGTATTTGAGATGAAGTACATGGGGCTCTTGCACTATTTCCTGGGATTGGAAATATGGAGCTATTTGTATCTTAGGGCAAGTATGCCAATGAGATCCTCAGAAAGTTCCACATGGAGAGAAACAAGCCCATGGAGACTCCTGTAGCAGAAAATGGGAGGAAGGAGGATGCTACTTCAGTCAAAGTAGTAGATGCTACAGTATACATGTACCTTGTGGGTTCACTCATGTATTTAGTGAACACATGACCAGACATATGCTATGTGGTTAACCAACTTAGTCAAGCTATGGTTAATCCTACCAAGCTCTTTTGGAAGGTAGGAAAGCATGTGTTGAGGTACCTCAGAGGCACTACAGAGTATGGGATATGGTAAAAACAAACAGAGGGAGTGAATATTCAAGGCTTCACCGATGAAAATTGGGTAGGGTTTCCATCCAATAGGAAGAGAACATCAGGGGGCATCTTTAGCGTAGGATCAACATCAGTTTCCTAGTACAGTATGTAATATCCCAAAATGGGGATGCAGCAATACATAAACATAAAACTGGAGTAGCAATGATAAATCAACTCATAGTGTAAGAAGAACCATATAGCCATCATATTAATATCATAGTAGCAAATATATACAAGATCTTGAGGAAATAATCACTCAAGCTAGGCAACACAAGCCTCAAGAGAACATGTACATGAAAAATGAAGTACACTGATAAACAGAAAATTCCCAAGGCTATGATAGTGTAGTTTTATTAGAGATAACTACTTCTGATAAGTGTCAATACATTCATATACAAATATAGGGCCCACCACGCTCCGCGAGTCTCCACCTTGAGACCTCGACTTTGATACCACTGTAATATCCCAAAATGGGGATGCAATAATACATCAACATAAAACTGGAGTAGCAGTGATAAATCAAATAATAGGATGTAAGAAGAACCATATAGCCATCATATTAATTTCATAACAGCAAATAGATACAAGATCTTGAGGAAATAATCACTCAAGATAGGCAACACAAGCCTTAAGAGAACATGTACATGAAAAATGATGTACACTACTACACAGAAAATGCCCAAGGCTATGACAGCATAGTTTTATTAGAGATAACTACTGTTGAGAAGTGTAAATACACACATATACAAATATAGGGCCCAAACAATGTTTGGAGTGAAGATATAGACTCCCAAACTCAATTCCAAGAGAATCCAGAAAGGATTTCCTGAAATATGCAAAAATGGAAAAATGTCAGAGTTGTAGTCCTAAGACTGAGTAGCAAATGCAACTCAAGAACTGGATGGATATGGTTGAATATGATGCACAAGATGAATAAACCTCCTCCAACGGATCTTCCAAGTGAAAGGCTGATCCTAACATTGAAGATCTCACCCTCCAAACAATCATTGCAACCCTCACTGCAAATACTCACTGAAAATAACACAGTTAAGGAGAGCGACTGCGCTGTAGGAGATAGAAACTGGGTTGGCCAAGTGCCAAGATCTGATATTTTTTTCCAATGCTTCCTTACTGATATCCCAAAGGAAGGAAAACTTCCTCCTCTGAAAAATAAGCTCCGGAAGTGGTGTTGTGAAACCTCCACTACAACACCCTGCAACAAAATGTTATACTTCAGCAGAAATAGCGTTGTAGCTGAAGGAGGTGGCTTGGCTTTGAGCTTGGATGTGGAGAACTAAAGTACAAGGTCCCTCAAGAGGCATCTCTTGAAAGGAGAAGGAATTCCTGAATAGGAAAATCTTGTGCTAAACAACACAACAATCTCAACTAAACAGTTGGAGAAAGCACAAAGTCATACAGACCATAAAATAAATAATCCATAACATGTCTTCATATGGCTTCCTTGCCCTCCTTTTATACAAATGGAAGCCCTCTCACCTTGGGTCCCACTCATTAGAGTTTCCTCCACCAAGGAATATTCCTCCCACTATCTCTGTGTTGTCTCTAAAGATGATCTCCACCTCCTATCCTAGCGCTGTTGACTTGGTCAAACTTGACCTTGTCCACATGAAAATTCCCCTTTTCACACACGAGGGTGCAAAATCTAGCTCCTATGATGATAAATTTTCACATTATAAGGGATTTTATTCCTATTTTTGAAATGTATGAGCCTCCTTACCCATTTATTCATCTCCTAAGTGTAAACATCAAAATTCAATATTCTAATTAGTTGCATGCTAATTTTGGAATATTAAAGTCCTCCCCTCCCAAATGTTGTTTGTCCTCAAGAAACTACAAGGATAGAACTGAGAACCCTCCTCTTCTCTCCCTGTAGCATCCTCATAAGATTAAATCCTCCAAGGATCAAGATGCTATCCCATCAATACATCTCCAAGTTTCCCCTCCCAAGTATGCAAGCTAGCTTTTGGTGAACATCCCAAATAGCTATCATCATGTAAAAGTAAAATATCCATGGAGGAAAAATGCGCTATCTCAAGGCCTTCTTGAGGCATGAGGTATGTTATACATTGGGATCTACCATCCCCATATGAATCTCCCATCCCTAAGCTATCATCCATACAAAATGAGTTACCTCTCCACATCGCAACTCCTAAAAATCCTCCTCCAACTTGAGCTCCTACAAAGTAGGTGGGCTGAAAATCTGAACATGGTAGAAAAAGTAGCCTACCCCACACTTTCCTCCTCTCCACTCATGATAAGTGTGGAGTATTTTCTGATCTTGGGCTACAACAATGTTGCCCTCAAGTGGCAAGAAGAAGACTAGATCTCCAAATATCTCCTCTCCAAAGTTATGAATCATGTTGGCCCAAACTATCCCATATATGATGAATAGAAAATCACCATCATATGGCATCCAATCAATCCCATGGCCCACCTCATAAAGAAACAAGTGTTTTGTTTTGGTGGCCATATCACCTCCCATGCTCCCATTAGAACATGTAATGCAAAAAGTGTGGGAATTCTCTTCCCCAAAGCACACATCCAGCCAATGTGTCTCTATCCTAATCATACTCCCAATAAAGATAAGAACAACATCAGCAAATGGAATCATGATTAGCATCATGCTAGCTGCCATATGTACTAAGGGAGAAGGGCAATGGTCCCTCAAATGAAACCAGCGCAATTTTACACTCAACTGCATCAGAAAATGGCATGATGTGTGGCTCCCCAACCACTTTCTTTCTGCCCCAATATCCTCACAAGTTTGGTGAAGGTGTATGGTGTATTGTGCAAAGTGAGCATGCTTTGAAAAATATGTAATCTCCCTAAGTCCTCATAGGGAGTGGCCATCACCAAAACTGGTTATGGCCTCAAGTAGACCATGAAGTCTAGAAGGAAGAATGATCCTCCCTTGAGCAATGTTCTGCACATATATGGTTAAGGAATACACATACAAATCATTATGCAACAAGACAATATCCTTACCATATGCTTTTCTCATGCAAATGGAGTGGCTCATAGATAAATCTCCTCTCATCCTCAAAGAGGAAAGAGGTGGCGGTGTTAACTCTTCCAAAGAGTTATATATCTCCCCCATCTCCACATGATCCATGCATCTCCTCAAATGCTGCTATATCTCCTCCTCAAAGCCTTCCCAAATGTACCCCTCCATGATGGTGTGGTATGCTCTCATAGAATAAGTGTGGCTCAAAAGGAAATCTTCATGAGCTGCTTGTAGTAGCTTCTCCTTGAGCTTGGAAGCTCTAGATAAGAAGATCCTACCATGATAGTAGATGACCCCATCTCTAACTGAATATCCCTCCTCATGCAACTGGTCATCCAATATCATACAAGTAGAAATATCCTTGGAATAATCCACCAATAGCTGGGATTTTCAATATGGATCTATCCTCCATAGTGACAGCGCTGATGATCTATCACAAAGAACATCTGTCATATGGTTGTCCTCCTCTTTGACATCTCCCATGCCAAGGATGCAAGTTGGAAGGATGCTATCCTTCCCCTGCTGCTCCTGCCACAACGCAGAATCTGAGATGAGAGTGGGAAATGATGATGTTGAGAGAATGCCTCTCCTCTCCTTGAGTCTACCCAAGAATCTCAGTGCTGTATCAAGCTCTCCCAAGGTCCAATCCTCTAGAATAAATGTGTGGTGCCTCAAAATGTGAATCATCTCTCCTCATCTGTTGATCTGGTGGTATCCTTGGTGAAATGTCTCCATGCAATGAGACATCAACATCAAGAGTAGACTGCATATATGAATGGACAGATTTTCCCCTGCCTTCACTGTGCAATCTAGTCTCCCTCTTCTATGCATCAACCCTCTGAAATAGATAGAGGTGTGTGATCCTCATCAAATGATGTTGATCATCCTCCCTACCTCCTCCTTCCATCTGCATGGTTTCACAATCTGTCAACCATGGCACATGTTGATAATGGGTTGTGCCTTTATCTACACATATGAGATCCTGGGGAATTTCTTGCAATGATACAAGAATCCCTCCTATTGGAGCAAGAGCTCCTTCTCCATCTGCATGAGGTGCTAGATAAGCTCTAGACATGAAAACGTTGTTGCCCTCAATCTTTTCTTTCTCTTGAATATGCATTGGCAACCTCCCAAGAATTCAATCCTCTTTTGGAAAAGGGGTCTCCATACCATCTTATTCAAGAATCTGAGATAGAGGTCTTGCCTCTAACAAGGTATGATGCAATATTTCAGCCTCCTCAATGGTTTTCTGAAGTGGAATTGAGCTCATAGGTCCCTCCAACACATGCAAAGTATTTGTTTTTTTAGGTTTGTTTAGTTCCATCGCATGCGTTTTAGAATGTTTCTTGTCAAATATTTCCACTAATGCCTTAGTGAACCTTGCATAAGAAGAAGTATTTGCATTTTTCAAAGAAAAATATTCAAATATCCACCATGCATAGGCCTTACCTCCAAAATGCAGCGCTGCAAATTTGATGGCTTCATCTTCAGAAACTTGGTGCTGCTGCAAATAGGTGTCTAGCTCCTCCACCCAAGATCTAGCTAAACATGTAGGTGAACCATCAAAAGTAGATAGGGGAAATCTACTCTTATTATGCTGCTTTCTTCTCTCCACCTGGATCTTGCAAAACTCCGGAAAAGTGATATGATCTCTAAACTTATGAGTTTGAGACTCATACTCTTGCAGAAAATTACTAAGAGTTTCTCTCTTAGGCATTTATTCTTCTTCTACCTCCCTTATACCAAATCTGGGCATAAGACTGCGCTGTGCATCATGATGTGTGGCTGCATGCTCACCCTCATTATATGAAAATCTAGATTTTGTTTCAGATTCAAACTCTCTTGGAGATTCTCTACATGTCTCCTTCCTCATCTTCTTGAGATCTCTCTTAATACTCTGCATAGTTTGAGAAAGAAGCTTTGAGAGCTTATCTTCCTTCTTTCTTCCAAATAATGGAGTCTTCTTCTTGTCTTTTTTGTACATATTTTCTTCTTCTTGTCTTCTTGATAGCATATTGGTTGAGATTCCACAGGCTATGCAAATATTATGCTCTGATGCCACTGTAGCCCAACCACTACACCAAAAGACCGGCCTGTTAGTGAGGGTGGCATCCCAGGGTGTTAAGGGTGGGGTCGGCCCACCGGGGCATCTGAGGGCGGGGAACCTTTCGTACTATCCCTCATTACACAGGCTCTGGACATGTGGTTGCGGGCCCTACCCGCACACGAGACATTACAGTCTAAGATCCAACCACTACACCAAAAGATCAGCCTATTAGTGAGGGTGACATCCTAGGGTGTTAAGGGTGGGGTCGGCCCACCGGAGCATCTGAGGGCGGGGACCCTTTTGCAGTACCCCTCATTATGCAGACCCCAGACACGTGGTTGTGGGCCCTACCTGCACATCTTTGATACCATTGTAATATCCCAAAATGGGGATGTAGCAATATATAAACATAAAACTGGAGTAGCAGTGATAAATCAACTTATAGAATGTAAGAAGAACCATATAGCCATCATATTAATGTCATAGCAGCAAACAGATACAATATCTTGAGGAAATAATCACTCAATCTAGGCAACACAAGCCTCAAGAGAACATGTACATGAAAAATGAAGTACACTGCTACACAGAAAATGCCCAAGGCTATGACAACATATTTTTATTAGATATAACTACTGCTGAGAAGTTTCAATATACACATATACAAATATAGGGCCCAAACAATGTTGGGAGTGAAGATCTAGACTCCCAAACTCAATTTCAAGACAATCCAGAAAGGATTTCTTGAAATATGCAAAAATAGAAAAATGTCGGAGTTGTAGTCCTAAGACTGAGTAGTAGCTGCAACTCAAGAACTGGATGGAGATGGCTGAAGATGATGCACAAGCTAAATAAACCTCCTCCAATGGATCTTCCAAGTGAAAGGCTATTCCTAGCACTGAAGATCTCACCCTCCAAACAATCACAACAACCCTCACTGCAAATACTCACTGAAAATAACGCAGTCAAGGAGAGGGACTGTGCTGTAGGAGATATAAACTGGGTTGGCCAAGTGCCAGGATCTGATATCTGCTCCAAATTCTTCCTCACTGATATCCCAAATGAAGGAAAGCTTCCTCTTCTGAAAATAAGCCCTGGAAGTGGTGTTGTGTAACCTCCACTACAACACCCTGCAACACAACGTTATACTTCAACAAAAATAATTTTGTAGTTGAAGGAGGTGGCTTGGCCTTGAGCCTGGATGTGGAGAAATGAAGTACAAGGTCCCTCAAGAGGCCTCTTTTGAAAGGATAAGGAATTCCTGAAAAGGAAAACCTTATGCTAAACAGCACAACAATATCAACTAAACAGTTGGAGAAAGCACAAAGTCATACATACCATAAAATCAATAATCCATAACATGTCTTCATATGGCTTCCTTGCCCTCCTTTTATAAAAATTGAAGCCCTCTCACCTTGGGTCCCACTAATTAGGGTTTCCTCCCCCAAAAAATCTTCCTCCCACTATCTCAGCCTCCTATCCCAGCGTTGTTGACTTGGTCAAACTTGACCTTGTCCACATGCAAATGCCCCTTTTCACACATGAGGGTGCGAAATCCAGTTGCTATGATGATCCATTTTCACATTATGAGGGATTTTATTCCTATTTTTGAAATGTATGGGCCTCCTTACCCATTTATTCATCTCCTAAGTGTAAACAACAAAATTCAATATTCTAATTAGCTGCATGGTAATTTTGGAATATTACACAGTAGGAAACAGAGATCAGTTGCACTCAGTTCAATAGAGGCAAAGTACATGGTGGCTAGTCAGGAAGCATGTGAGGCCATCTAGATGTGGAAGATACTTTTTGGTTTGTTTGGTTTACAAACGGATATGACGGTGATTTATTGTGATAACCAGAGTTACATCAAACTCTTGGTTAATCCCTTTTTTCATGAAAGGTACAAGCATATTGATATCCAGTATCACCATCTTAGAGATTGTGTGTAGAGGCGGATTATGTCATTAGAGTACATTCCCATGGAGGATCAGGATGCATACATCTTGACGAAGGCACTGTCAAGAAGAAAATTTGAGTTCCACAAAGACAGGATCAGGGTAGCAGATAATCCATTTCTTGTTGAGAGGGAGTGTTGAAATGGCACCCCAAGGGGGATTCTGATTTAATTTTCCCTTAATTAAATTAGAAGTAAATTGTAATTCCACATCTTATGAAAACTTGCATGAGTTAACTGAGTTAGTAAGACTTAGTTAGCTCAGTTAATTCAAGTTGGAGGTCAAACTAGAGGCATATAAGGTTTATACTACTTTTTAGGAGCCCTGGTGGAGCTATTTGTGAGCTGTAATTGTTGAAGTACAACAAGAAATTGCAGCACCTACACTAGTGTGGGACCAAAAGGTCCAAGAAGCATGTTGGAACAGGGTCTCCTACAAAGCTGCGAATCTGGTCCATTTTGTATGTTTTTTATTATATTTAGTCTAACGCAGGGGTTTTGGGGTGGGTCAAAGCCCCTAATGCATTGTAAGTGGTTCCAGGGTATACCAAGAGTCCGCAAACCATGGTTTGCAGACCATTGGATGCGTAGGCTAAAGTAGTATAAATAGTTGAACTATTTTGAGTCGATGGGTAGGAATGAATTGGAATTGATGCTATGTGCGAATTGTTAGATTTGTAGGGTTGGTTGGGTAAGGACTCCTGCTGGCTGTGTGCATGGAGATCCTCTATCCTGCTATGTGCGGACCCTGCTGCTATGTGCAAAGGTTGGGTTTTGGGTATTGTAAGTAAATCTAAAGGATTAATGAATGCGGAATGTTGTTGTAATATATGAATGTATTAGACTTACTGCTAATGTGAATCTATGATATCTAATTAAGTGTGTATGATTCTATGTTATTGATTTAAGCTACGAAAGTACTTATGTTACTTGTTTATGTTGCGATATGGATCTGTTCTATTATACTTTATGCAAGGATACATGTGATAATTGCGGTAATGTTCTATAAGTCTATGATCTGTTAGTTACTGTGATTGTAATTGGTATTGCGCACGTGGATGCCAAGGATATCAGTAGATCAGGGCTCTATGATATAAGATCTAGTAATTATAAGTTTGAACACAACTCTTCTTGACTTACCTACCCTCTCCCAAGGTGTGGAAACCTGGTTCCAACACCCTCCCATACTACTTTAGGTGAGACTTTTGCCTGCGTAAGCAGGTCACTACTGAAAGGGCTAGTAGTATAGGGGTTTGTTGGCAAACCTTAACCTCCGAACCTGGGTCAGGACCCTCGCGAGCCAAAAAATGGTTCCGTTGCTGGGACCGAGAGAATTTTTAGAGAGGGATCGAGTAATGCCAAGGCCGTATTGGAAACCTGAAAGAAAAGAAATTTATGAATGGTTTGAAAAACAAGTTCAAGAATTCGTAGTAAAGAAAACCACAGTAAGAGGTTGACCACCAAAGAGTGGAAGAATAAGTATATTTTCAGGAGATTTATGACATCTTCTTTGTAACAATTGCGATCGAGCTCCAGGAGTGGCTCACGAGGTTGGTCGAATTTCAGAAGTGTTGGAAAGACGAACGGGTCACACAGTGGACCCAAGAATTGATCCAGCAGTTAGAGAAGACTGATAACACCATCACTCACACAGTGGATCACTGGGTGGATAGTGTCGATCAGTTCGTCTCCTACTCTGAAGTAGAGCCAAGATTATTCAAGGGTTTTTGGGGTAAGTTTCTAAAGACCTTACAATTTCTGATTAAGATATTACTGTGCGAAAAGAGTATTCTATGTTGCCACACTGAATGAATGACCTCTGATCTGGATGGGAGTACGACATGAAGTGGAAAATGCTATCGAACCAATCATGAAGGAGATAGATCTATCTACAGTTCGGTAAGAGAAACAGTTGCGCAGAGTCCTCCAGCCACACCACTTTCAAACCAGCATAGGGGTAAGAATTCACCTACAGCTCCGCCACCACTGGAAGACGACATGGCTGCGCACATGAATTTGCCTACCTTTAAGGGTGTGGGAGATGAAGACATGGACTGTAGTGAACTGATGTGTTCTTGAGTTGAATAATGAGTTACTAATTAATGAATTAAATAATATTTAATTCACTCCACTCATTACTAGTTGATTAGCTAGTTAAACTAATCTCAACTAGTTCAACTAAGTTAAACCGAACACAACTCCACCAACTGTCTCATCAACTCCACCAAACTTCTGCCATTGAAGTCCTAACTGAAGTCAACCATGCATGAGCTCACCAAACCCCTAGGAATAGCGTAATTTCTCTGTCAGATGCATGAGCCACTTCTGTAGCTCGAACTGAAGTGCTCCAAGAGAGTAAGCTGAAGTTTAGAGTCCAAATATTATTAAGGGTAAATAATATTTGACTTTTCTATTTTTAGGATAGGCAGTCTAAAAATAGACTTCGACCTAAATGTCTAAAAATAGAGGTCCATCTATTTTTACCAACATGAAAAATACTCCAAGAATAACATACTGCAACCCCTGGACCATGCTCCATATGTCTAAAAATAGACATAGTCTAAAAATAGACTTTGCGCCAGAATTTGCCTGCGGGCCCACTTAGTGAAGGCGACTTCATTTCACTAAGCTCCATCATCTTGCTGCATTTTCAACACTCCCTCTCGGCAAGATATGGATTATCTGCAACCCCTATCCTGCCTCTGTGGAATTCGAACTTGCTCCTGGTGAGCGCCTTCGTCAGGATGTCGGCATCCTGATCCTCCGTGGGAACATATGAAAGCATCATGATTCTCCGCCGAACACAATCTTTGATATGATGGTACCTGATGTCGATGTGTTTGGATCTATCATGAAATACAAGATTAGCTGAGAGTTTAATGCAACTCTGGTTATCACAGTAAATCACTGTAGGCTCCAAATGCAACCCGAAAAATCCAACGAGGATCTTCCTCATCCAAATAGCCTTGCATGCAACCAAGCTAGCTGCCATGTACTCGGCCTCTGCTGAACTGAGTGCCACGGATCTCTGCTTCCTGTTGTACCAGGAAACTGCTGTCGACCCAATGCTGAAAAATCCTCCAGATGTGCTCTTCCGGTCCGTTGGGCTTCCTGCCCAATCTGCATCAGTGAAGCCAGAAAGTTTCGCTCCATCCTCCTGTCTGTACCATAGACAATATCCCAATGTGCCTCTAATATAACGCAATACATGCTTGCCTGCCTTCCAAAATAGCTTGGTAGGCTTAACCATAGCTTGCGAAAGCTGGTTAACAGCATAACATATATCGGGTCGTGTATTGACCAGATACATAAGCGACCCCACCAACTGTCGATAGACAGTGGCATCCACTACCTCCGCTGAAGTAGCATCCTCCTTCCTCCAACCACCAGGAAGAGGAGTGTCAACAGGCTTGCAGCCTTGCATGTTGAACCTCTCGAGAATCTCCCGGGCATACTTGCCCTGAGAAACAAACAGTCCTCCGCTGCGCTGCCAAATCTCCAATCCCAGGAAATAATGAAGGATGCCCAAGTCCTTCATCTCAAACTCTCGTGCAAGATCCTCCTTGCATGAAAGTATCAACTGCTCATCGCCAGTCAAAATCGGATCATCTACATACAGTACGATGATCAACAGCTTCCCCTCCACCACAATCTGGTACAGGTTTGGATCCGCCTCACTCTTGGAGAATCCAAGCCCGGTGAAGTAGCTGTCTATCCGAGTGTACCAAGCACGAGGTGCTTGCCTCAGCCCGTACAGTGCTCTCTTGAGTCGGCACACATGCGACTCACTGCTGAAGATCTCAAAACCTTCAGGCTGCTCTATGTACACCTCCTCCTCAATAACTCCGTTGAGGAACGCAGTCTTCACATCCATCTGATGAATGTGCCACCCCATCTGCGCTGAGAGAGCAAGGATCGTCCGTATGGAAGAGTACCTTGCGACAGGTGCAAAGGTCTCCTCATAATCGATCCCCTCGATCTGTAAGAAGCCACAGGCGACAAATCTCGCCTTGTACTTCTCCACACTCCCGTCAGCCACCTGCTTCACTTTGTAGATCCATCACGAACCCACCACTGATTTCCCCACCGGTCTTGGGACAATCTCCCATGCACTGTTTCTGACGATCGAATCATATTCTTTGATCATGGCATCTACCCATGCGGGTTCCTCCACAGCTTCCTCAAAAGAGGATGGCTCCATCATGACACATTGACTCACAAGAGCCATGTATCCAGTGTACTGATCTGGTGACTGCCTCTGTCTGTGCTGTGTTGTAGGTGGTCCTACAACCTTCTCTGCATCTCGAGCCAGTTGCTCAGCTTCTGTAGTGCGCTTGCGCCCTCTGATGGTTGGCGCTGCATGGGTGGTTTCTTCCACCTCCTGAACTTCCTCTTGTGGCTGATCCACATCCGGAAGCTCCTCCTTAGGAACTAACAGCTCCTCATCTGCATGCAAGTGTAGCTCCCTCTCAAGCGAACACTGCATGGCTTTCTCCTCCTGAAATTTTATATCCCGTCGCACAACAGTCTTTCGACTGTCTGACAAATACACCTGATATTTGTGAGGTGTATCAGTGTACCCCACAAATATTCCAACCTCAGCAGTTGGATCCAGCTTCCTTCTCACATCCTTCGTCACATGCATGTAGACAGGAGAACCAAAAATCCGCAAATGGGAAATATCAGGCCTCTTGCCAGAATAAGCCTCCTCTGGTGTACTCATGCCAAGAACCTTGTGGGGACAACGGTTCTGCACATACACTGTTGTATTGCATGCCTCAGCCCACAAGTGAAGGGGTAGGCCCTGATCATGCAACATCGCCCGTGCAGCACCCACGATCGTTCTGTTCTTGCGCTCAGCCACCCCGTTCTGCTGTGGGTTATGGGGTGCGATGAGCTCTCTCCGAATCCCTTCTGCGCTGCAGAACTCCTTGAATTCAGCCGAGATGAATTCACCACCGTTATCACTCCTTAGAGCAATCACATTCTTCCCCGACTCCTTCTCGACCAGTGCTTTAAACTCACAGAACTTCGCGAATGTATCGCTCTTCTTCGACATGAAGAAGATCCAGCACTTTCGAGAGAAATCATCAACAAAGATCACATAATACCTGTGCTTTGCTGTCGAAGCAACTGAGAAAGGACCACACACGTCTGTGTGAACTCTCTCAAGGATCGTCGTGGCGTGAATATCCTTCTCGTGAAAGGTGGCTTTCACATACTTCCCTAAAGTACACCCCTTGCACTGATCTGACTGCGCAAGAGTGCCCTTAGGAAGCCCAGTAGAAATCTGCTGCAGGATCTTCAAATCTCCATGGTGAAGGTGGCCCAATCTCCTGTGCCACAGTTCGCCCTCATCATCCCGGCTCACCACTTCTCCCGCCTTGCATGCCATAGCTGCGCAGCCATCTACCTGCAACTGATAAAGGTTCTTGGTTCGAACCCCTATCTTCGGGGTCTCTCCAGTAGTCTTACTGCGCAGGAAGGCTTTTCCTTCGCTGAAGACCACATCATACCCCTTATCCTCCAACATCGCCACAGAGATCAAGTTCTTCTTCAATCCAGGTACATGCATGACATCCTTCAATACAAAGGGTTTATGTTGGGGCCCTTGTTTTTGTTTAAGTTTTGAATTTTGAACTTGGACTCTTTTTGA